>DWDX01001246.1:0-19688 GCA_018245675.1 Agara michaeli | reverse complement strand
ATAAAAGAAAGTCGCTTTCCGCTGTCTGTCCCTATGTATGCTTAGATCTTTAAAACTACGCAACGCAATATGTATTATAATATCCATTATATAGTAGAGTAATGTAATGCCGTAAAAAATTTAATTTTTGCGTAGAGGGCGAGACGATGTCGCGGGCGAAAGCTAGTAAATAATAATTATGAGTAACAACATCCTTTTTGTTATCTTATTTTCAAATTATAACAAATTATACAAGCAATACAGGAGATAATTAATTCACTAGTTACATCTCGGCAATGGGACTTAATGTCGTTTACAACTAGGTTTTAGCCTCATTAGATGTTCCGTGGCCCTTCGTTATGAGTTCACGGGACTTCTGAGTCATCTTGCGTAAACGCCAAAGGTGGCACTAGATCAATGTTCGTGAGAAATGATGATGTTGAAATATAAGTTTATGTAGTACTAGCGGCCCCGGCTTCGCGCGGTAGTACATCACTACTCTATTGTCAATAATTTCCGCAGCGTACGCGAAATAACGTTTTTTTTTGTTATTTTTTTCCAACAGTCGCGTTACATTATCGAAGTTTTCACACGGATCCCTAACTTTTTAAAAAATATGTTATCGCCTATGTTCATCAGGGATATTATAGGATTCTAATGGTGAAAGAATTTTTCAAAGCGGTCCAGTAGTTTCAGAGCCTATTCATTGATAACAAACAATCAAATCTCGTTTCTTTATAATATTACTATAGATAAGTTGAAGATTTACAAAATAAAACATTGTACTTTATTATACGCTGAATTTCATGTTTAAAAAGATCTTTTAGTTCAATAATTATTCCCTTGAATTTGCAGGCAAAATATTTTTCTCTTTCATACTCTATTGAAGCAATACTTGGAAATTATATATTATTCTTTCCTTATAGTAAAGCTTTAGTATATCAAAGTAGAAGTGAACAAAAAAGCTACGAAAAAGCTCACGTAATATGAACATTTTTAATAATTCGATTTTTATTTATTTTTAATAATTAATTTGTATTTCCCTTTTTTATATATTTATATTGTAAATGTCTTAGGAGTTATTTCATAGTATTTAGTTGAATTTAAATAATACAAACAAGTAATACAGTTGGCTATATTTGCCTTATACTCTATTTTCATATATAGCACGATTGTAACGAATTATAAAAAGATATTTCTCAAGGATTATATCCTCTTACCTAACTCCTTAACATGATTTTTCATAAATATCAAATACTTATTTCTTAAAATTTTCCGTGTCAAATGTTTTTTCGGTAAGAAATCTCCTGGTCACTGTAAAGATTCGAATGTATTGTGTTATAATAAATTCCAGTGTTATTATTGAAATGACTCCCATTTTATGTCAGCCTGCAAGAGACGATTCGGCTAACAAATGATATTCAAGGGGATTAAGAGCAGGAAGAACACAAATTGCTCTTTTGAATGGAAGTACTTTAATCTAATTAATGATACAAAGACCCTCGATGTTACTGCCCCTCGTCGTTATAGAGCTATCACCCTCTTATGTCTGAGCAGAATCAATGTGGGTACTAAGGGCTGCCATTTTTACTGCAGAATACAACGAACAAAATATTAGTAAATCAAATAAAAAACTAACTGCGTAATCTTCTAAATGCAGTGACGATGCACTTCGTAAACAAATAAGGATTTGTAAATAAAGCATATGTGATTACGTTTTCAATATCATAACGATTCACACTATTTTCCTTGTATTGTATGAAATAGCTTCGTAATCTTTAGTTTCACTCATGATTCATAGTCAATGTAATTTATATATGTAGATACCTATATTCAGTATTGTTATTAATTGTTCCTTTTTCCTTGTAAAAAAAAAACAATAAAATTACGCATTTTTATTACATCAATTTGGATGTCATAGAAATAAATTTTATGCGACATTAAGGTTTGTTTTCAACAAGATTTTTGCCAACCCTGACTTCAAGACGTTCTTGATTAAACTGTTATTGAAGGGTCTTTATATTGAATAAATAACTCTTTTAAAAACATTCTCCAGCCCTTTTTGTTACATTTTCAAAAAGGAATTTTACCAAAAATTTACGGGCTACGTACCTGCCTAACTTTAATTCATCACGTGTAATTGATATAAAAAGACCCTGCGTTATTTGTAAGTCTGCAATTATAAATACTATTTCTGTACTCTACAATATTGTGCACTGCAATTTGAGGGCTTACAAATTCCATTACCTGACATGGTCCCTAAACCTAACATGTTACTACTTGAAAGTGTTGAGAATACTGAAAACGTGACAACTAAGTTAAATTTGTTACAGATCTATAATTGAATATTAAGAACCAAAATAGCACTACATTTAGCACTACATATAAATAAATATTTTCCATATAACATATTTTAAATTGTAATGGCTATTGATACACACCCATTTTCTTGGTTTACATAAACAATTTTCAGAGATAATATACCTATACAGTTTCACCTCATCGTGCAAATATTACACATATGATATCGTACAAGTTAAATGTACATTTACAGTGTTACTTATTACTGAGCTTACAAATTCTCAAGAATCATTAAACCGCGTACCATGATGTGGAGTATCGCCTACTATTCTTATTGTAGGCAGGATACGTCCGTGATTAATGATATTATTAATTGATACTTTGCGTTCTATCAATGTTGTTCCAAGCGAAAATGCTGAGTTACGAGGCCAAAGGTACGCAGTCTGTTACGAGCTCAAGGCATGTTGGTTTTTCTTGCAACATCCTCATAGGGTCTGCACGGTTTACGAATGTTTTCGTTTATGCATTTTGAAAATAGTTCAATTTATTAGCGTTTTTATTTCATTTCTATAAAAGTTAGGTAATAAAACTTATTGCTATAAAACTCAGGCAGCATTTTTTTTCAATATCCAAGGCCAAAAAATATTGAAAATTATGCTCGTGTCTGAGTTACGCATTAGATCGCAAAGAAACGAATTAAAGATTAATGTACAGAAGTAGCAACATATTATGTTATCATTTATTGATCGCAAGTGTAAATTTAGTCATAACTGTTTGATATATACGAGTTGCAGTATTTGCTTAACATGAAAGCGATATATATTTCCGTATTCTGCCTTTATGATAAAAATAACAATTTTGACAATTGGACTTTCCTGAAAACAACAAAGATCGATGTAAATGTTATTGCAGTAATATGTTATTTCTCTCAAAGCAGTATTCGTCGTCTCTTGTTGCGTTTAAATGTTTAGCGATAAGTATCAGTAATACTTACCTACCTACGTTTTGCATGACTTGACAATTGCGCGTTAAATGTACTGGAAAATCATGTGATTTTTCTTTAACTTGAATTTCTTTTTTACCGTGAGTCCTTCGATGTATTTATACTTGTTACTTTTACAGTTTTACTTAATAGTGTTTTCATCAATAAAAAGCAGGTTTTAGCGATAAGTACATTTCTATACAGATAGAAATTAGGGTAATTGCGTTTTTTGCGTAAGCACCTAGAAACTTTAGGTAAAAAAAGATGTCTATTTTGAAATATAAAAGTTGTCTATGTTTATGTGATTATTATTAAAAAAGTGAATATATGATATGAAATATGTTGCTTAATAATGATATAGTGTTTTATCTGCCTTATATTAACGTTACTTCGAAGTTTATTAGCAGATTTCAATCCAAGTTGTCACCATTGATCCACGTATATAAAACAACAAATGAAATACTTTCTTTTTGAACATACTAGCAATGTGAACGGGTGGCTAAAAATATGAACAGCATCGAAATATTCCTTCAACAGCTCAATCTTCATTAAGACTAAGATGTAACGTATCTTTATGCAAAATATTGTTTATGCAATATAAATATTCCACTGCAACAAACGGTGACGATAACGTATTCTTAGTGGCTACACAGATGACAATTGTATACTGTACCTACAAGTATGTGTGAATTTAATTGTATACCTACCTAGTTAGCCAGTTTACTAGTTACCTGCTAACATGATATGAGTCAGGCACATAGGCACACAGATACAAGTACGTTATGTTTTCCTGCGTTCTAATGTCATAATGGTGTATTTGCAATTTTTTTTAACTGTTTTAATGTTTGATGGACGCGCGGCTCCTTTTATGAAAATATTTAAGTTAGTCTCCCACGCTGGCCCAGTGCGGGGAGGCAGACTTCAGAAACCATAAAGAACTCAAGTAGTGAAGATTTCTTTACGATGTTTTCATTAGTCATTATATTGAGTGATATTTAATTTTAAAAACGGTACTTACTTACGGTACGGTACTTGATTTTGTACTGTCAACATGCTTTAACATTTAGTAACTTCATGATCAATTGGCACGTTAATTTTTTTTTATGAAAATCTATGATAAAAGAAATGTAATACTTATATAATATTATACTTACGATATTGAATTCATAAAACTAAATGGTCAGCATACAATCGTTAGCCCTTGAGAATATCGGTGATATCATTTCTCTAATGAGACTTACTCATTTTCTAGGGATTGTTACGTATACCAACAGGGACTTGAACGTTGTTCGTAACGCTGCATTACCTGCCAAGTCTAATTTAGTTGGTATTATAGCAAGTGGCAGAATGTTAGAGCGTAACTAATATGCATGTGCAGCTACAGCGTATTTTTATACGTGCGTGTATAACAGAAACCTGAATGTAGGTACTTACAATCCCAGACTTCCGTATACGCTTTCACATTTTCCATTAATACAATGAAACTCACCGATCACTTTACTTGTAAATATCTACGATTTACCCGAAGGAGAGGGATGTAATAAACGCAACAATACGTAGTCTTGATGTATATAATGATAGGTACCTGACCACAAATTAAATAAACCATTAAGTATAATATACTTGTTTCACTGCAGAAGAGATATTGTTCGTTTGATGGTACGCAAACTTAGCGTAATTCATTATTAAGTACAGATGCACTTATTATATTTACTATGACTTAATCATAGGCATCTCTTGCCAAATCCTTAGTTATGGACAGTTTGTGATCAACAGCAATTTCATAGAGCAAACTAAACAACCTTAAAATCTTGCTATTAATAAAAAAAATCTATAAGAAAAATTGTACATTCGCACTTAAAACGAATTATTGTATTTGCAATAAACTAAGTGAAATAAATTGAAGGCTATTTATTTATAAGGCGTTCAACGATAGATCATAACACAATAAAACAAGGTGATGTATTTTCATTTGTTATCTTTTTGTTGCTCCCTTTTACTCGCGCGTCGTAAAGCAAGCGCCGTTTGTGGCAACGCCCTAATACTTGCTATACCTACCCGTAATAAAATGTTTCCGGAATATGATGACCTCATACCGAAAATTTAACGATACCAAACGTACGTTATTTAATTTATGTAACGTAACATGGATATTTAACGTTTACACAAAATATTTACTCATTTTATATCGTCCTATCCTATGTACGCACATATAATTAAACGTGGAATATAATTATCAATTATTGAAAAGTATGTATGGTATACATTTTACTCTTCCTTTAATACCTATTATTACGAACAAAAACTAAAACATTATAACAAAATATGATTTTTATACATATTTCAAATCAATTACACATATAGTACAAAAAATAATATTGATGTTATTTTATTGCAGCGTTGTCGTAAATTTTTCCAGAAAATATCAAAAATTGTTGCAAATTTTGACATCTCGAAGTTACTAGCACTGTGTTCGGGACTTTTACATAATTATTTATTATATACTTACATAATAATTTTTATTCGTAGTCATCTCTCTATAAGTGTTCTTTTTTCCATTGTGAATTTGAAAAAAGAATTTTATACATAGGTAACATATTGTCTAACTACATTGAAATAATAATGGAATAATAAATTATGAAATAATAACATTAGAAATATTGCTTTTTTTTAATTGTGTAGAATATTTTTACTTTCAGCTAATACAATTAATAAATGAGAATGAATGAACGAGGAACTATTAATTTTCCATCACATTAACCTATTTAGTATTCGATGGTAACAGTTTAATGGGTTCAGACACGATAGGCCAATGATGGAAGGCGTTTGGGTTCTGCAAAAATTTATGAACTCTATAATATTGATTAGTTTGCTTCGCTTGTATTACCTTAAAAAAAACTTTCATTATATAACTAATAGCCCAACACACTCGTGACATGATAATTATCACATTACGAAAGGATATTAACAATTGGTTTCAACTTCGGTCCTAACGTGGAGTTTGAAACACGCAAAAATGTTTTCCATTGCTACTGCTATTCAAGTACACGATTACTCTTGATAGCTGTACCTGTAACTGGACGGATTGCTACCAATATTCCAACGCTTTAGGACTGAATTATTCATTATTATCATTGACATCGTCACAAATATGATTGTCTATAAAAACATGACCAAAATGTTCCAATGTCAATCCAACTAATCTGATTTCAGATTTCCTACGGAAATTACGACGCGTATCATGTTACCGATCGCGCCAAATATTTTTTGATCTAAAAGTTGTTTACGATTTACGTCATTACGTGATATCAGGTTCTGACATAAGATGCGTTCCAATTTAGTCATCAGAAATGGCGTTGGCACTGTGGATATACATTGTGTAATGTCATAAAAGTTAATAATCAGATACACATTCATATTTACATAGTAAGATAAAAAAGAATTATTTATTTATTTTTATGCATATGAATAAAATATACCACTGAATACATTTGTTGGGAGTTCTAAAAAAACCATTCCTATCTTCCTCATTGTTACATGCTTATTTATCTTTTTGTCAAAAAAAAAAACTACAGTAATAATCGGGGCAAAAATATATCAAAATAATATTATTGGTTTTGAGGGAAAACATAAAAGTAATAATTTATTCGAATCAGATACAGCGATTATAATTATATCCGCTTCCATCTATCGAGCATCTATTATCGTACTGGGGTGTTTATTGAAAAAAAAATTAATAGCGCAGTATAATAGTACCGCAGCCTTTCGTCAGAGGACCGGTTTTTAAATGTATTCCATCACGACGTACAAAACAATCGCGCAATCTATCTAGTGGGAAACGCGTGGGCGTGCGTGTAAACGCTGTCCCTTCGTTCTATGCAAACGAATTGGGTACACACATGCGCATGTCGTGACACGGTGCCCCCAATTTATACAATAAACAATATTTTATCGCGCGTTCTACGGTGTTTTTAACGTGCTTTACCTTTGTCACGTTGGAACTACACTCAAATCTCTAGGAATTCGTTTAGTTTCAGTTAAGTATACCTAAATTCATCAATTTCAGAAATTCTAATATTTGTTAATTTTTACAGAGCTTGTTTCAAAATTGGCGGATTTTCAAACTTTCATCTGTTATTTAACAGCGTTGGGGATGGAATATCAACAATCCTTCCTTTGTGGTTCCGCTTTCGTCATAAAAGGAATCCATTACCAAATTTCATGTTTCTAACATCAGTAATTAGAGCTCTGCGATATGTTATATAAAACAAACGTATTTTATATTAGAAACTTATTAGAAAAACAAAGCTATAATCATTTCATCGCCCATATTCTTAAGTACCGTAGTACCATTAAACGATTCCTGAATTAAGTAGATATCATTCGGAGTAGATATTTGTTGTGCAGAAACGGTTTCTCTACGGGGCGCCGAAACCACGACACCTAAACATATGCGTGCACGTGTCTCGAATATGTACAATTCACGGTTGAGTAACTTTCGTGACCACAATACAAGCAAAATGTGTACATAGAACTGTGTACGTGGGGACCTACGTACTTAGTTAAAACTGCTGCCTGGCTGTATTTTATCAGTCCATCAATTTATCAGAGCACAGAACACGTCTTGTTTTAAGTTGAAAAATCAATATAAAAGTATATAATGTTGACGGTTGGTACAAAGATGGCGTCCGAAAAGCAGTTTATCCGCTCTTATTGTAAGACACAAACGACGCCTGATGCAGGTCGCAATTAATCGCGTGCTGGGAAATATACAATAACAAGTATCGTCCATTGTAAGATGGCACCGGAGCGTGGCCGCGGCAAAAACGATTCTCCGATTCAAGCGCAGCATGAGAGCCTTGACGTAGCTACCTACGTTTTTGTAACCAATTCTTATGATCGAAGGTCGATGCTTCGATTGTAAATTTTTTAAGTATCCAACAGTTATTTGTACATGATAACTGTGAATCCATATTAAAATGTACAGCTAGTACACTAAGAAAACCTATAACAGTTCAAACAAACCAAAAAAAATTGATAACGTTAACTCGGTAGAATATGACCCTGTGAATACGAAAAGAAACATGTGTTTTAAAACGAACAAATATTTTATTTATCTTACAATAACACTTTGAGCTTATAAATAGTATAACGATAATGCACTGGAACAATTGCATACCTACTTGAATATTGTGAATATTCTGAGACCTATAGCAACTGGCGTTATCGAACACTGAACATAATACAGTTACATAATATGATATATTTTGTGCTATTATATATGTATTAGGCCCACTATAGCAGGTAGGCTCCTATACGTATAACGTTATGCAATAATTATGTTAAGAGTTCATGCAAGTGACTTTTTGGTCTATGAAATCTTCCTACTACATTCTAAACCGATGTGTATAATGAAAATATTCTTTAAATAAGTGCTTAGAGATAAACTATATTGAACAGTTTGTCTTGAACATGAATAACACTCTTAGTGATATGTAGCGGACGAACCCAGTACTACAGACCACCGCTTGTCAACGTATTTACGCTTTGTAGGTTCACGCATTTGTTCTATACAGCTCTTCTTAACATGAACGTTCCATTCCGTTCCAGGCGAAGCCGTCCGCTGCTGGACGTGCTCATCGGACCTAAATCTGCTGTGCAACGATCCCTTCGCGTCGGATCAAACGGAGAACTCCTACCACTTCAGATGGGAGAACTGTGATTCCACCGCCGGCGCATCCTACCCCTACCTAACTTCATCTAAATCGGCGTGCAAGAAGCAGAAGAAATTCAGTAAGTGATAATTTTATTAACATGTATATTTTTTTGTTCTGGATGATTAATCAAAATTAATTTGTTATGTATTCCTACAATGAAGACTATATTTAAGATAAATTTATTATAGTACCTACATAGTGATATTTACCTGATATAAAACTAAGTATAGGTACTTTAATAACGGGTGATTTTAACGCACACAATATGTAGGTACGTGTCACTTCATCTTTATAATACCTAATTGATCATTTAGCTACATATGCTTGTACGGAAGTCAGCAGTTCATACAATTCTTTTGTTATCGTAAATTGCTCTAATTTGCGACGTAAACGTTTCGTTTCAAGGTTTCACGAATCTCGAACCTTTTGAGATAACCAACGTATTTCACGGTCGCCAGATCGCCTTCGAATAACGTACAACTCACTATTCAATTACCTAGGTATGATCAGTTAACTAATTCTATATTTTCCTACTACTCTACATTCTGGTAACGGTACATTACCTGTATACTCTATACCTCATATAGGATTACAGATTAAATCGTACTCAATTGACCATTCATTATCTCTTGGGAAGTGGGTACACCTAAGTAGTAAAATAACCTTCCACGCAATTGCAAAATTATGCAAAACCTACGCGAACAGTAGCCTATCGTAACTATGTTCTTGACTATAATTCCCTCAACTCTGACAATACATAACTACATAGGTAGGTACTATTCTAGGTACAATAGGTACTAAAATTTACATTTTGTAACAATGTTTTGTTATCATGTAATATTAACTGAAATTTTTTACGGAGATGACTCATACTCGCAGTGTAGAGATAGACAATGATGAACTATTTGCAGATTATAGTTTACGTATGTTGTCGTTCGCGTTTTGTAAACATCACCACATCAATCTTACTATGGTCACGTTTTCATAATAAGTGCAAATTGGCAGACAATAAACATTGACAAATAAATTTACTTATTATTATTATTATCTTTACAGTTCAGGGCCACTTGGTGATTTCCCGTGGCTGCACTTGGAAACGTCAGGATGACTACACAAATCAGTGCCCGAACAGTTCAAACGATCCCAATGAAGTCACTTCCTTCTGTGAGACCTGCGAATACGACGGATGCAACAGTGCTTCTGCTGTTGGCAAGACTTTGGCTTTGCTGATTGCCCCTCTCAGCCTTCTCCTGTTTAAGTAATAACGTGGTTACAATATTAATATACAATAATGCTTGTTATTCAATACATGGGACCATGTACCTACCATCTATCCAACAAATCACCCACCGTACAAACCATTTTCTATGTACTTTCTGTAGATTAAAAAAATAACCTTTTGAGTCGTACGATTGACAGTAGTCGTTATTAAGGAGCTTTACTAACCGACTTCAAAAAAAGGAAGAGGTTCTCAATTCGTCTGTATTTTTTTTTCAAACGCGCCGTTTCTATACAACTGTGAAAACATAAGACAGTGAACATTTATGAAACACATTTCGTTTTCCAATAAACAACTATTGGTCCCCTTAAGGGGATTATAGGCGTGATGTTACTTTTTTTTTAACTATTGGGTACATTTGAAAACGGGAATTATATGATTAGTATTTAATAACATAACTAAAATTTCTTAATTTGCGTAATTTAGTATTTCAACTACGTAAAATTAACATTTTTGCTTTTAATTCTTGCACTAGCAATAGCTGGTTTAGGATTTTGCTATTACATTTAAGTAAGATTCTTACACTAATCAATAAATGTATATAAAATAAAACTGTTATTTAAGTTAGTATTAATTCCTACCTATGCAGATGCAGTGCACAAATTTGCTTGAAAAATCACATTTTTATTTCTGTTGTTAATACTTTTACACGTAAACTTTGTTGTTGTAAAACAAATAAAAAATACTAATATTCCTTAATATGATAAATTATATGTACCTACAAGAAATAATGTTATATAGTTGTTACGAAGTTTTAATAAATTAAGATTCATATTTCCCTCTTTTATTTTATGTTTTTCTTTTAATAAAATCTTGTTTTAATTCAGCCGTTTCTTCTGATTTCCTGTGTCTACCAGTTCTGGAATGATCTCCATTTTACTTCCAACTTACAACGTACTTTTGGTAAAAATAGCAGGCGAACAGACTTTAGTAGGTAGCTTGTTTGTTTCGCACACAAAATCTAACGGTTGCCAATGTTGACTTGATGGGTGGACAGTTTGGATTATCTAACTAGACTGGGTCGCCTTCTAAAAATTATGATACATCTCTACATCAAACTTATCTTGTTCCGTGAAAGTAGATTCCTAAATAAATACTTTAAATATATCTCTAAATACTTTAAATATATAGAATTAGCCATTGCAACAATAGGTGGATCACAGCATGCTAATAAGTAATCTATAACTTAAAAGAATCCTCAGGATCCTCCAGGATTGCTGCTGTGTAGATAACTAAGGTAGATCTATAGTGGACCTCCATGGGATGATGGATACAAGGAAACATTTCATGCGATATTTACTAGAATATCTAGGATACAAATCTCGAAGACTATTGCTAATCTTTTGGCTTCCGCTAATTGCAGATACATATAAAAGGTCGATTAAGTGTTTAGACACCATGCGTTGAAATAAAAGTTGGTATTTGAAGGGGGTAAAATGTAATAAAAACACAAATTTATTAATCTATTATATAAAATTACATTTTCTTACACTTAATATTACTGGATGGATTCAGTCTCTATTCCATTTAAGCACAATTAACAGTATTTCAAAACTTAAGATAACATGAACATAATTATAATGTAAACATTGCATAAGTGGCCTGAAAAAAATATTTAACAGTACTTTTATAGTCATATACTTATCTGACAACACATTTTTGCCCAAAAGGTTAAACTGTGGGCTTCTTTCTTTACATCTCTATATGGCTTGTATAAACAAAAATAGGTTAAAAATAGTTCTTACTTAACCGATGGAAGGAAGCTATGTGACCTATGATGCATGACTGCATTGCCAATTCATACAAGTGTCAAATAATGAATAATGCAATATAAACAAAATATCTTGTACACTTTAAAGCATTTTGTTCATTAGTGATGTTGCTTTGTGCCTTATAAGTTTTAATGGAACTTGTATTCCACGTTGATTATAAATGTATATAAAATCTAATTCACACGTAGATAGATATATTTTGGAAATTCTTTTCATTGTTTATTTAATAGATCTTAATTATATAATTTTAAAAAATCGTTTAACATAAGGCAATGCTTCTGCCCAACCTGTAACTGGACGGAATGTAAAGGTGAGCCTATTAATAATCCCAGTACATATTACTTGGAACATAGTGAGGTCATTTATGCATGAGATTCAAGTTTTTTTATATCAAGACGTTATATATATTTAATACGTTAATATTTAAGACATTATATGACGTTATATATTTAAGACGTAATACAATATTTATTT
This sequence comes from Agara michaeli, assembly GCA_018245675.1. Taxonomy (NCBI): domain Eukaryota; kingdom Metazoa; phylum Arthropoda; class Insecta; order Lepidoptera; family Hesperiidae; genus Agara; species Agara michaeli. The sequence goes on along the minus strand of DWDX01001246.1, from coordinate 7,184 downwards.
TTTAAATTAGCGGTTGCATCATACATAAGTAAATATGAAGAAGGTAGTTTTAAAATTTTATATACCATATAAAAATTATAGTTTATATTGTACCGACGGGATAATAACATCAGTATGAATAGTTTTATTTTCTAATTTTAATATTCATGAAGAGTACACACATGCACAGTACCGAACACAAGTTGTGACATGTGTGTGTGTGTGTGTGTGTGTGTGTGTATGAGTATACCTTGATATCGACTATTATGACTTTTCAGAATTCGTTTGGTTGCATATTGCTATGTCCAACTTATATATCCAGAAGTTTTTAAGCTGGCTTGAACTAAATATATAAAACAAAATTACATAGCTACCTTGTTATAATCACTGAGAATGATATGATACTAAGTCGTTAAAATATTCCTGGATAGAGCTGGAGATGATAAGATCAGTAAAATGCAGTAAATACGTTGTGTCATTTAGTATCAAAATTACTCAGTTCCATCAATATCCATGAAATGACTACACTTAATGTTGTACCTTTGACTGTTTGGAAAACTATTACAATACCCGTCAAGTAGAAAATGTCTTAGCTATGAAAGTGTGACTTTCTTGTATATGAGACTCGCTAAAGATAACATAATCAGCACAGGCGTCGGACTAAAAATTGCAGAAGAATTGCACCCATCCTTGCTGTTGCACGTACAGTATTCAATGAAGATGTTGTATGTGCCAGTTCTCATGAGACAGAACCTTTCATCTCCCTGTATACCAACCTCACCCAAGTAGGCACAGTCTCTGAAATAGCGCCATTCGCCGTTTACTGTAAAATTAATAAAAACTGTTATCATGTCTCAAATGTATACGTACCTACAAGTAACTGTGACTTCTACGTAACCTTTCGTCATATACTTTGCTCACTGGAATATGCTTATATATGTTGGAGCTTATTTTCAGTATTAGAACTCATAACAAACCTTTTTGTCTTATCTTTCGGCACATAGTAGGCCTGATGCCAGGTAAATGCGGCAGTCCTTTTTCTTGTTTACAATCAGTAATTGGTACAGTGCTGTTATCGAAAGGGTCTGCACACTTGGGATCATTATTGGAGCGACAATTCCAGCACTTTATGCAGGCAACTGAAAGAAAAATATTTAAACAAGTACTTTAGGGCGTGACCGACAATTTTTATAAATTAAAATGTTGCTTCTTATTACCATTTTCGATAGCACAAACTAGAAAGAGCAATATGAAAACATAATGTTGGCTTAGCATCATTTTTAAATTAATAATAGAAAAAAAGAAACTAAAAACTTAAGCACAACAAAGTTTTCATTCGTTCCCTTTCGTTATATTCGTATGTTCCTATTGTTTTGCCAATTGTTGCCAGCTCCGGAATATTTTTTGTATACATAATATTTTTTTTACTGAAAATAGGCTAGCTAGTCTTGATAATATTAAGTTTAAATATCTTTATGAAGTGGCCGAGTCGAATAAAAACTAGTGTAGTATCTCTAAATAGTTAATTATATTGATGGATTTTTATAAAAATAATGAAGTAAAAGCTTATTACAAAATCATCAGCCTCGTTGTATTATTTCAGTTAATTCTTCTTTATGAAGTATATTTACATGAAGAGAATATTGCCAAGGATCCAGTAAGTCGCAATATTAATGTAATACATAAATACATTATGATAAAAGTCGTTTCTTTTGTCCGAACAGATATGGGCACAATTTTTGGCTACTCTGGCAATACTGTTTCTTTAAATTTTGAATAAGTGCACAGATAATAAATAGATACTCCATGTCCTTATAATATTGAGTCTATGATTTTGCCGATTTCTGGGTGTGAACCTGTAATCAGCGTTAGACGTTAGAGTTGATGTGTTATTATTTTTATTTATTTGGTTTGAATTCACAACCTGCTTAATTTATCCATAACAAACAGATAAATGGAAATGTTAATAAAACACTTTCTGTTCTTATTTCTTTGTGTAATGCCTACAGGTAAGAATAATTTATTAGTTCCGTAGTAAACTTTGTTATTTGAACTTTCTTATTGGTTTTCTAATACGATTAATTTCAGTTTTCTGTGTGAGGTGTTACCAATGTTCGTCCGCTCAGAATTTAAAGGAGGATACCTGTGGAGCCTATAAGAAATTCGACACAGACAGCCACATAGCTGTCGAATGTAATTCGGATGAATCTAACATGCCTGGTTCGTTTTGTATGAAGTTGACACAACAAGGACCAAAAGGATTTATATGTGCGTATATTTTGCCATTTAATGCATACACAGTAAAAGTTAAGTAATACAGAAATGTGTAAAAGATTTAGTTCCATTAAAAAATAACACTAAAAACACTAAACCTACAGCTTATTAATAACCATATGAATTCCTACCAGAGAACTAGGTCTAGGTCTAGCTTATTATATACTCTGTCAAGTTAGTAATAATTTTTTATTTCTTAAAATCAATTATTTGGCACCTTTATATTGCAAATATTTATCTTAGTAAGTTCCCATACCAATCAATAATATATAACTCAAAGATAATAACTAAATCAACTATCTTTATAATGAGATCAATATTATAGAAAGAATAGAAAATAAAAATCTGTATCCGCATCCATGGATCTTGACACCAAATATCTGTATAAGGATCCGTATCTGCGGATATACATTTTTAACAATCTGCCACATCACTATTTTAAATGTAATTACTTGCACTCTTTTTCAGGGGATGGTCGATGGCGACAGGTAATCCGAAGGTGTGCCTCCGTTGCTGAAACGGGGGTAACGGGTGTATGTAACTGGGGTGTTTACGACAATGGAGTTTACTGGGAAGAGTGCTATTGCTCCTCAGATGAGTGCAATCATTCCGCATCAGTACATTCATCGATAACATTAATATCGAGTACTGTATCTATAGCATTGTTCATTTTTAACTATATTATGTGACTATAAACGTACACAATAAGTATGTCAATGCCTTTTTTAAACTTTATTTGTAGATTAAGAATAATAACTCACATATACCGTCCAAATTTTACCTGATATAGTGTTAAGGATTTTTTGTATGGGTCATTTTTGACAGCGGTATATGCAATTTTATTTATTTATCTACACATATTGAATATTATTATGTTATTGTTACTGTAACGTGACGCAGCACAATCCAATTATTTGGTTACACTTATGGTCATTAGATATTCTGCTACCAATTCATTACCTTTTATCTGAGCCACAACACAACGCTTGTAACTTCCATTTCCAATATTCCTCATAGACAATCATATATATAACAAGTTTGATGAAAATAGAATAGTCAAAATATGTTTGTTAGGACTGTGGCCGGTGAAAATCTATTGTCTATGGAATATAGGCTTGACTGTATAACTATGTCTGGCAAATGTTCAAAGATCGTAAAAAGGTCCTATTATGTTTTATCACTTCATAATGTACCTAAGATACCAGCAATAAATGTAAGGTAGTATAGAGTTTAATGATCACAAATTTTACACAAAATATTACAATTTCTTGCATATAAACATGCTTTCTTAGGAACTCGAGTTTGTAGTCAATAATGTTTTATAGACTGATTACGTTATGCTTGGGTGTGCGAAATGTCTATGGATGAATAATCGTATAAACCTTGATAGACGTAAATCATGACGATAGTTATTATTAAAAGAATTTCACTTCTAAATGACATATTACAAGTATATTGATGAATTTTATATTAATATAAAGTTTATGTATCTTAGTTTCTGGCATAATGGGTATATATTTTTTTTCACACTTTGGTTTGCCAAAAACAAGTACCCACAGATTGGTTCTATGAACAAATAACAAAAAATGTCATTCAAACACCCACAATCGGGTATGATATCAGTAACTTCACGGTAATATGATAATTGTACAATTATTTTTAAGCAATACAAAGTATTAATGTAGTCCAGTTCAATGGAAGCATTGTTAACACATATCGTGTAAGCGATAATTGTACATAACATAATGATTGAATTGTAACTAGATTCCCAGCAAAGATATATATTCGGTAATTTTTCTAGAGTTCATTGATACACCAGTAATGCCTTATAATGTGCCTTTAGAAAAATGTCGATTTGTTCAATGTAGATTCTTTACCTACTATTTACTGATGTATTGATTTTTTGAGTTGTAAGAAATAGCAAGTAACCTAAGTATATAAAAAGTGAAAAGACAGTGTGAATCAAGCCTAAACTATATCAAACAGGTGTATATAGGCATAATACATGTATATAAGTGTACTTACTATTATTAAATCACCGCATAAGATTTTTATTTATATATTTTATTGTACAATTTGTATACCTATTCCATTCTAAATGATATATTTACGTTGATAATGTCTCGTTATTAATGATCTGTAGATGATATTAATAAATTTTTTTTCAATACTCTTAAGAGATTTTATTTAGTGAACCATATATAATTTTACTAGCTTTTGCCCGCGACTTCGTCCCGCGCATACATATGTTATTATACATATAAACCTTCCTCTCGAATCACTCTATCCATTATAAATCCAAAATCAAAATCCGTTGCGTAGTTTTAAAGATCTAAGCGTACATAGGAACATAGGGACAGGAAAGCGACTTTGTTTTATACTATGTAGTTATAAATACTTGGCGAGCCGAAACCATGTTACGAGGTCGAATGTTGTCACCGGGGTTATACAATATAGTATATAAGTAATGGCCAGCTAATTAATAAGAGGTGACAAATAAGTATGCATTTTTAGGTCAATTTTTTTTTAGATTAAGTTTTCTTGCTTTTGCACCTTAAAGGTTGCAGTTAGACACATATATAATCTTCGTACATTACTTAAGACGGATTTTTCAAAAGTTGCACTGATCAAAAAATTCTAATATAACGCACATTTTTGGGGCGCCCTAACTTTACAACGTTTGCATTTACGTAAATTTTAAAACTTTATTTCCTATATCGGCCAAGTTTCCGATGGTAATCATTAAATGATAATTCGACTATATTATCAATACAAATTTTAGAATACAACTAAAATCTGCTTCTCTTTCAAAATACCTGAACAAGTTATTAGGGTATTGCCATATCTGTAGACGCGGAATCAGATAAGCGGATGGCACGTCACTACATTCGTATGCAGCCGATTAATGCCGGTCAGCTTTCGCTACAATCGCTAAAAACAATTGCGATGGACGGGCGCCTGTCACGAAATTGTTTTCACGAAGCTGATATTGGTACTGAGTCATACGGACATCTAGGTATTGAGCCGCTGCTAATTTGTCAGTTACATACAAAGATATATTATCTAATCGTACCAACAGTGTGGTGTTTCCTCACTAGTGTTACGATTCTTTCTTCCGTCTGTGATTTAACACGCAACACAAAGAAAATAATACGATAATCTGTCGTCAATTCAATTTGTGAGATTTCTGTTTGACTGCTGAAGGGCACGTAAGTATACCGATGAGGCCAGTAACTCTTTTATCTGTTCAACAATGAAATGATAAAACCGGTACAAAAAATATCGGAGATATTATATTACCTAGTGTTAACTATAAGACTCTATTATAATTGGTATATTTTCGCATTAATTAAAAACTTAGCCAATATGTTCTACGTCTAAATCTATGACCCACCTTTGAATTGCTACGTGCGTTTTCTAACTGAAAATTTCAATATCACTAAGGGTGAAGGAAAACATAGTGAGGAAATCTGCACACCTTAGAGATGTTATCAAATTTATATCGTTTTTGAGGTGTGTAAAGGCTGCTAATACGCACTTGTTCACCGTGGTCCAGCAGTAAAGCACTTAAAGGGCCGGAAAAAGGGTCTAAATCTATTATCCCTTTCCGCAGCTCGTGATTGTAAAAATAACCGGAAACTATAAATTAGCGTTTAAACAACCTTCCGACAGCCCGGTTGACCTATACCTTCATGTTAGTATTTACCAATCATTTCGCATACGGTGGTGGAATAAGTGAGGTTAACCATAAACTGTAAAAGCTAAAACGAAAATTAAAAATATTCAACGTTTGAAACTGAAAGCGGACCTTCATGAGCGTTTCTGTTCATTCGAAACCATTCAGCTTTACTGATGATGGATATTAGGTACTTCAGTAATTAATTTACAGTTCTACAGGAGGTATAATTTGGAAATTTCGAGTTAAATATATACATATAATGTATATAAGGGTAATGACTACGCGTTATATTTAACTCAAGCGTAGGTATGTACGTACGCTGGTTATATTCTTTTCGTAGTCGGAATATGTCACATAAAAAAGGAATTTAATGTGCAGTAATGGTGATACTGTGAAAGCAACAAGTTTAATACACATGCTGTGGAGCCAAAAGGCTATAAGAATAATTTTATTAGATACATTTTTATGACGTCTACAAGAATTTCTAATGATACGTTCATTTTAAGTCAAGGTTCTCTTTAAAAAATAATATTTTCTGGGTTTAAACAGTTTTTATTTCATACAAAGATAAACTAGTAAGCTTCGCTCAATTATGTTGTTAAAAAACTGTAGTTAATAATGAAAAAATACAATATTTTTAAAATTCACTTATTGACATTATAATAATTACATTATATACTTTGTATAAACAGTAAATAAATGTAAATATCCTTTCATAACAAAAATAAAAGTAGTAAAATAACGTCAACCATTGAGCTTTTTACAACGGTTGTCGTCGGTGGAAATCGGGACAAATCGTAGTCTATCGCAATTCTAAAACGACGGCTGGCATCATCGTGTTGACCTTTTCTGATTCATACAATGACGCATCGTTTGAGCGAGTGAGACTATATTCACACTTGCTCCCGATTTGTCCATTTTCACACGGATTCCCGGTCGAGGCTAGATATTTTCCCGCAGGTTTCAGCCCTCAGTTCGCTGAAAGTCGCGGAGTGCGGTCCATACCACTTTTGTTTTCTAAACCGGTTTTATATGAAATGATTAAGTAACCATTTAGCGGAGATAATATAAACGAACGCTCGAGTGGTCTCAAAGAAAACTTAAACTGATTGATTGGTAATTTCGTGTATTCACTTTTAAAATATTGTGCGAGCCTGTTTTTGACAATTTTGTGTTGAGCTGATAACGGACTGCTAATCACTGTTGGTGTAACAAAGCGTTGTGGACAGCGTGAGAAGTTTTTGTCGTGGTA
>DWDX01001245.1:0-19692 GCA_018245675.1 Agara michaeli | reverse complement strand
GTAGTTCCTGAGATTAGCGCGTTCAAACAAACAAACAAACAAACTCTTCAGCTTTATAATATTAATATAGATTCATCAGGGCATTAACAACATGAGTTGATGATTAATAAAAAAAGTATGTATTTATTAATGCATAGACAAATTTTATACACTTCACATATGTATATTGGACTTTATAAAAGAAATTCAGTGGGGATACATTTATTTGTTATTTTTTTTAACCCTCGTGTAGCGCTTAAATTAGGTATATAGTAATATTATACAGAATAGTAATATATAAATAGAATAGTAATATATACATAGATAGAAAATAATAACAAGTTGGATGTGGAGTTCCTGCATATACATATTATATTAGTCAAACACCAATTGCGATCCTAATTTAAACATACTTGTGATTCTGTTACTGCATATCATTATTACCATAGGATAGTCCTACTTCCAGTTTCACAAAAGCATGTTCGCTGTAGGTATTTAAGAATGAATATTGTTCTTATCATTGAAGTAATCACAATATTGAATTGGCATGTAAATTTCGACTTTTTGCTAAGAAAAAAACCATTGCGCTTATATGAAATGTGTGTCAAAATACTAACTTAATACTAGCAACAGCTAAATTTAAATAGCTATTTGTATCATAGATAACATAAAGTTCCAGCCCTACAAATAAAATATAATTGTCTACAAAATATGAAGTATATCGTCAAGATATTCTTAATAGCGATGTTTAAGTATTATCATCATATTATAAATACATTACTAATACATTGTTTAACCTATTTTACAGCAATCAACGGTTTAAGTACGGACGACACGCCATTTAACAATTAGCTAATCTTTCATGGAACGTTTCATGCAAATTTTATTGCAACACTTCTAGCCATTGTCATATCGACAGAAAGTAATTAAATGCTCTCAGGTTTTTTTGCTGTCTACATGATATTCAGTACTGTACGTTTTTCATGTGTGTTAGTTATTTCTCCAATTGAAACTGGTTTAAAGGTATGTTCTTTAAAAATAAAAAAATGTGTAGTTACGTTTACAAACGCCAATTTTTTTTTTATATTTTTCTCATTTATTATTAACGTTCCAAGATCACTAGTCATAATATGATTGGTATTAAGCTATAGTATGTATTATGTATACTTAGCAGTCTATGGTGTAATACGTGCCCTGTTATACGTGTACGTGTCTCGTGAAGAAAAGTTCGGTAATATTATTTCGTAAGGTCGTAAGACTTACATACATACTTCATAATTAAAATTCCTTTTTACCGTGATCTTCGCGAATGTATCAGGTAAACTATTATTTTACACTTTATTATTCAATAATTAACGTGAAGGGAATTTATTATGTATGTATATTATTTATAGAACAAAAATTGTTATGTGTGTAGTTGTTGTTTTTCTTTTGTACATTTTTTGTTTCTATCCGTCACGAAGGTTGACTGGTATAAAATAAACATACCTAAACCATAGAATAATTATATCTACATATACACGTAACATCACGCCTGTAATCCCCTAAGGGGTAGGCAGAGGAGTGTTGTACACCCCCACATTTCACCAGTTACATTTAAGTCCCACAATGGAATGGGTGGTGAGCCTATTGCCATACACCGGGCACACATCCAGACTCTGAGTCACTACTAGAAATTCTAAATTAGAAAAATCCAACATATAAATTATAAACAATAAACACACATGAATAAAATTGAACCGTTTGTCTTTGATTTCAAAATGACCGAGGTTTCTTAAAATCAACTGTCTATACGTCTACATTTAAATGACGACTGAGAATACTTTTTATCTCGGAAATATTTAGGGCCACTGTGTGGTAAGATAAGGATCTGTTAAAAATTTGGTAAGTTCTGAATTTAAGTGTGTTGGTAAGGTCATGTTTTATACCCCACTACAAATAATATTGCACACGGATGAAACTGCGGGCGTAGCTAGTTAATAAATAAAGGTGTCTCGGTTCGACGGCTGTGACTTAAAATCTTAAATATTCGCTGCCGGCACGTTGGAACATGCTGTTCATTTAAGCGACTATGATAGATCGGAGGCCGTTAGCTTGGCCGAGTCCGCTAGATCATTACTGATATGCCAATGGCGCCTGCGGTTCAAAACGCCCACTTGCTTGTTATTAATTGCCTTGCGAACAAAAGCAAATGACTCGATAGAGGTGATCCTCTGAGGGAGGGTCGACGTTATCCGTTCAACGAAGACGTCCGTGCGAAAGAGAAATGTTCATTCACGATAGGAGAAATTTATGACTTTGATTTACGCGAGACTTTTCACGTGGCTCTCGACGCCCGAGTTCCTCTGCAAATAGAAAAGGGTCCCCGCTTGACGTTTTCGTTATTATTGCATATAAGGGCCGAATCGCTGTCACTATTCAACTTCCATCGACCGTAACGGATTGATATAAGATATGGACAGGGTGAGATAGCATTTGCATATTTTGTTTCCCTTTCCGTTTTTCTGTATAGAGATCGTATCTGCTGCGTACATTATCATAAGTTATGAGTTTGTGTTTGTATAACTGGAAATACTGTCAAAGCAAGAAAGCATTATTGGATTCTGTGCAGTATAGAGACTAAGTGTGTAGGTGTGACATACCCACGTATGTTAACAATATATAAATAGCATAGCAAATTTGAAAACAAGCGTACCAGCTAAATACGGCCGTAATTAACTATTTCGGGATATTTTTAAACTATCGCGCTAACGCTAGCCGGTAATATTGTTGTTATACTGTCAATACACACATATCTTAATATTATAAAGGTGAAGAGTTTGTTTCTTTGCTTGAAAGCGCTAATCTTAAGTAACCAGAGTTGAAATGGTTATGTTTTATGCTCACAAAATGTGTTGTACTCCATTCCTGGCGAAGTTCGCTATTCACGCTACTGATCGGTTAGGCGAAGAAGGATCGCAAGCGGGGATTCAGACATATTTTTATACGCGTGATGCATCCGTAGCTTTAGACAACGGTGTCAAGAACATACGTGAAATCTATTAATCCCTGGGATTAAGGTCCTAGTGAGGTGATCGTATTGAACAATTTTCGTGAGTTTCGTCGTGCGTCAAACGGGAAGATATTCATTTGGTCGGCCCTGAATATTAGCAGTACATTGGTGTTTTTTTCGGAAGCCTTTGGAGTATATTTAAATCTATTGGCCTGTCTATCCAACGAAGTGACATGGGGCAATATAATAAAGAACATCCGTTACTAGGAGTACGATAGTATTAATTATTATTAATTGCTTATGGCTTACACTTGTAACTTTAGGTGACAGAATACGTGAATAATATATAATACTTTCAATATATTTTTCTATTGGAAATTACCCGCGACACCGCACGCGTTGATTACCTATAAATAGCCAAGAGTTTGTTCAATTACGTGATTGATCGCTTTCCGCTTGGATTCCGACCTAAATTACTCTCTGAAAATACTTCTACTCGTACCTGTCAATGAAAGTTCCGCCAATATCGCAGATAGATTCCTTAATTTTATAAATATACCAGTTTTTACCGATGGCTTTGCTCGCACAGAACTCGAATAGGCAAAAACCTTTTTAATAAAAAAAAATTATGTACTAAGTCTGTAAATTTTAATTTTCAGGTATCTTACTTCCAAACTGACAGAACGTCATATAATCTTTCAACCTCTATTTTGGTCCTTAGGAGTGGAATTTCCAAAATTCTTTTCTTAGTGCTCACTGAGACAATATTAGCAAGCTGTCTGCAAAATTTTGCTCTGTGGCTTATAATTCCAAAGATATGGCGTTTAGTAAATCAGTATTATTATGTTTTATATAATATTCTGTTGCTTACATTTATATTACAATGAAACGGCGGTCTTCGCAGATAATCTGACTGTCAAGTTTAAATAACACTGTACGTTTATTATAACAACAACAGATATTAATGCGCTTTCCCGCGGTAAACGCAAAATGATTACGACGTAGTTGTTGTCATCACGTTGTTCGCGGGTTGCAGTGGCGGTTAGGTACCTACTTTTATCTCGCACAATTTCAATTTTTCATCTGCAGCTGTCAGCTCGGCGGCGGCAGATAAGTAACGTTCGCATCCCGGCGTGAAAGTTTGTTCGTCGCCAGTTTGTGCTCCACTTCCGTTTATAAACTTTTTGTGTAGCTGCCCACGCGGTATCAATAATTCTTGCAATTCCAGCCACGCGATCGATACAAATGGACTGTTACTATTTCCGTTTCTAATTTGGACTTTTAATTTTCTATTAAAGCTTACTTTAGCAAAGATTCGGTCTGACCGTCTGATACAGCCAAGACTGCTACGAACATTTACAGCACCAGATGAGTTGGAATAACTTATTGGTCTTGAAAGCGAGTTACTAGCGTCTTTTTTGAAAAAATCTCTTCGAAAACTAAGTTTGAATTGTTTTAGAAGCACTATCAATCCTACTGTCATTCGATTGTGCTTTTCCATGTTCCGAGAGTTGGACTTTTGACGAGATGTTTCGTGACAGCAAGTATTTGGTAGTTATCCTATAGATCCAATTAATAGTATCCATAGTATCATTTTTCTGTGTTATAACTATGTGTGAGTTGTGCGTAAGTCGGTTACAATAAACCCATTGCAACCCTGTTGTTCCATTTAATAAACCCGGTTGACTAAAAGCTTTTCCATCAGTACGTAGTATTACCCCACAGAATAATTAACTTTGTTTTTATTGTTTTTATCTTAGTAGCGAAGCGATAAAATTGAAACTCGTGCGTCCGTTTCACATCAATTTCATAACTTGTATAAGCCACCTACTGGACAAAAATAATTCTCACAATTCTTACCGGTTAAAAACCTCTACTAAAGTTGCGGATAAACGAATATAGTCGCTTGAACGTATAAATAAAAACGATAAATTTTCCAACTTCAGGATGTAGAGTCGTTATTTTTATGACTTACAGAACTTCAGAAGAATCAATTGTTTAACTATTTGTTTTCGCTTGTATTGTTTTGTGTTTGTTGCATATAAATTTAACGTCCCAGTGTTATAAAGGCATCTCTTTGTTCTTTATCTATCTCTATTTATTAACAAATCAGAACAGCATTTTTTAAAATTAAAAAACGGGCTTGTGTTTGTGTGAGGGCTTATGCAAGGGTAAGTGAAGTGCAGACTAGGTGGTAGCACGCCTGTCTAAAAAGTGCTAATTGACTTTTGTTTTGAATAATCCCAAGTTATACAAATCGGAAAAAATAGAGACTGGCAGGGAATTCCATTCCGTGGCTGCCTGAACCAAAAACAATTTCACGAAATTTTTAATTCGGTTCACAGGTGCCTCGACCAAGTATGTACATATAGCTAGCCTGCGGTATATCTTGAAGTCTGATGGGAGAACAAGGCTGGTGGAATAGACTCTACAAAATGTATCTAATCTACTGTTTTGTAAATCTAAAGTACAGAGAGCTTAATATAGTTTGTTGCTTTAGTTATTATAACCTAAAACAGTTTAGATGTGAGCTAACTATATAATCAATCCTCTACCATCCCACCATCAAATCCCTCTCACCATGAGAGGAGACCCGGTCCAGCAGTGGACGAACGAAAGGGTCGAAGAAAATAGTCATCTCCCAATTGTGCGATACTCACTGTATCTCAATTATAATGAGGTCAGATCGTACTTAAACGCAAGTGTAGAGTTACGATAGAAGCAAGGATGGAATACTTTCCATCTCTATAATTGTACTATATAGTCCGTTAGCTTGATTATTATCTTATACCTTCATCGATACATAGCGACGCGGACTGTCTTCCAAAGGTCGTGTCCAAAAGTGATTTTTACAATACTACCCTAAAGCTAGCATCAGTACGTTAAGGTTTAATAAGTTCTATTCAACTTGTCAACTACATTTCCGAGTTCCACTTGGCTTTGTTCTATCATGATATTTTAGATAGTTTCAAAGCTTAACTTATTGCATTACTCGGGGTGACAAAGCCCCTGCTGTATCTCTATTATTTAGGTCGGGAAATGTCACTGGATAATGCGGTTTGATTAATATTCATAGGATTGTTGATACATTTCTTTTAATATCGTTTACGTGGATTCTAATATCTAGACCGGAGTTTTTGACCGAGTCTAGTTTTTGTTCTAAAAGGTATAGTCCAAATTTTCCAGTTCTATTTAAATGACAGTAAAGTAGACCCTTAAGTAAACCCTTATTTTCTCATTCCTTAATGCATTTTCGTTACAATAAATCTCTGTTTGCAAAAAAATTATCTGTGTACTACTTTATACTATTTTTTTTAAATAATAATTTCACCAATGGTAGTATAGACTTTTAAATGTTAATAGACTAGAATAGACTTTAAAATGTCACAGCCAAGTGAAAGACAAAGTCTTAGCACGTAGCACTTAAATCCACCGAAATAAATAATTCAAGTCATTCGAGCCCGTCCTCGTCGGTGTAACGACAGCGCAAGGAACTATAAACAACAATTTACAGATCCCTAAACTAGTGCTATTCGGACGCAATTACTCGTATAGATTGTGTTACGTACAAAGTTCGGGCAAGTTTAGCATTGTCTGTCGTAAGCAAATATTTGAGTTACGAGTCAATCGGCCGTTCACGATGGTGTCGAAGACGTTGGCTACAAATATTGGCATCTAAAAGTTGTCGAACCTCGGCCCGTTTGTTTAGTGTTATTTTACGGACAGTTAATTAAATCTGTAGGTTCTTAGTTTGACTTGGGCGAACTTTACACCGATAACAACATTAATGAAAACTCGTCTGGATTTAGGCAAGTGGCGGTGACAGGGGTGGAGGGTTCAGGGCGGGCGGGGTTCGACGTACGATCGCCTGCCAGTCCGCGTCGCGCTGTGGCTACGAAGTGTCGCTGCTACGCCGTGCAAAGCCATCGTCGTGATCGCGATCCTTAATACAAGCGACCGTTTGAATTTCGAATCCGTTACTTAATTTTTATAAATGGAAACTTACGTTCTAATGTCGCTATCATGTTGGGTGAAATGTGTTTAGTGTTGCTAATGGATGTGTTTCTGAAACAAGTATGTTCTGAAACGGCAAATCAGTTTCTATGGGTGCCTGAGTCGTTGTAGTTGGTCACCTAGTTTCGATGATTAGAATGAACCAGTTTACGCTTATTGGTAATGCGGTTGCATATTGAGTGACGGACTTTGCTATGATGCTCTCGGTGCTGAATTTGAAAGAGTTATGCAGCAGTATCCTCTTGATTGAATTATTCTTTGATGCTCTAATAGCATTAAAACTAAGAATTTGAACTAGCCTTCTAGGGTATTTAAAGATACTGGAAAATAGGAAAGGATTAGTTATAGAATGTAACACGTTGGAAAATTTTATTGTACAACTGAAATTTAAGTAAACAACTTAGACAGTACGAACTTGACAGTACAAAAGGAAAATAAACTATTTTAGAGCTTAAATACATATAAAATAATTACATGTAAATTATATTCATTTATTGCTTTACAAGGATTGGATTAAAAAACAATTTTGTTTCACTGATATGATATTTATGGGTTGTAATAATAGACGATGATAATTTTTCATTACGGGATATTATAGAAAGTATATTTTCATTTCTTATTTGCCATAAGTATCATATACCTACGTACATAATATTAAAGTTAACATAAATAAGTGTCTCTATGTATAACTAGAGATTAGTCACAACAGGAGTGAATAAGCACTTTTTAGACAAGCCTGCTACATCTATTACATATAAAGCCTATTATAAAATAAATTTTAATACAAAATACATCGCTACAATACTGTAAGGCGTTTTAAGTAGTTTTAAACTGTACATACATACATACATACTGTCACTCCAGGTCCCTAACGGGGTAGGCAGAAAGCACCGAATAAATGTTTTAAACTGTAATCAAATTATATCTTTGAAACAAAATTTCGAATGTGTATAGAAATAATAATGTATAAAAAATATAAATGACTGCTGCTTTGCTGTTACGAGTTAAACGTTTTCATTAATTTTCAATGAAAGGAAAGTGGTGAAGGGACTTTCGCGCTCTATTTTCAATGGGATAAACGCTCAGAAGAACGCATGCCTTAGTTTTTATTTAATAGGACTTTTTGTGTCTTTTTATACCACCTTTCTAGCGTCAGATACGAGTACATGTACATGCATGTTGAAGGATTGTGACGCGTAAGATACTATGCGTATATTACGCGTGGAAGGGTTTTAATGGTTAATAAATTTCTGGATCTTTCGATAAATAAACATAATTGTAATGATTGTCAGATAATAATGAATTTTACGAACTCATTACTATGTCATCTCTTGTCGTCGAATTAATTCATAGTTAGCACAATCGTAATTAAACATTCAAAAGTGAGTCGAAAGCTTTCAGAATCGAAACGTTAATCACTTTTCTAAATTTATGTGACGATATTCAAAGGGTGTCTAGTTGCTATGCCTTTCATTAATCGTAGCTGTTAAAATCACCGTTCCCTACTTAAAATGTATTACCTAGCAGATTAGCACAATTTTGACTGATCTTTGCCTAATGCCTCTTTTTAAAAAGAAAAAGTTACTTATAACTTTTATATAATGCTATGTATATATTTGTTATACAAATTACGTAATGTACAGTTGTACAGTGCCTAGGTAATTTTATTAAGCTCACATTAATGTTTTGTCCAATCGTTTCTGTCTCGCCGCTCCCGGAACTTCCAGCTTGTGGACGCATACTGCGATGTGTAGGTTTTTGGCAGGTACGACTAACTGTCAACCCTTGAAAACATTTAACGTCTCTTATGTAACGATTAGGTACAACCCCGATGTATTCTTTAGCGTTTACTCCGAAACATTGAAGCGATCAGGGAAGCAGTCACCAGTCCACGCGCCGGCCGTTCTAACGTTGCTTATCTTGCCCATTGGCTGCGTTTTGTATGACTACAAAGGCTAAGTTATATATATTGTACAAGTCTTTTACCGAATTAAGTAATAACGTCTGATATGACAATTGTATATCTTAACTGGACGCTATGAGAAAAAGAATGGGAAATATACTTCGAATGTAGAATAGATAGAATTACAGATTTTTTTGGTCCAATTTTTTTGTAGTTTTTCCTAATTCCAAATTCAAATTCGAATTTGCATTTGAGTTTGAAATTGAAAAATTTCGTACTGCGAAGGAAAAAAAAACAAAATGAATTCATTTTACTATTGAAATAATTGTTTATATGAGAAATTCACCTGTTTGTAATATTATTATTATTTTTTGCATGTGACACAAATTTCATTGCTGTCCTTTTATAACAAACAAAAAAGATAAAACAAGATACATTATAGGTAAATAAATTTTCAACACTCACGTTTTAACAAATTAATTAAGCCTAGTTTAAAATCATCGGTGCAACGAAAACGCGGCTACCTTTACATAAATGAAAAATAGCAGTGAGTGTCACCGTGACTCCAAATTACTCACAAGGAAGAACATTCGGACGGATGTAGAATTTGCATTAGAAAGCTACTTGTATGCAGGAGTCACGTGCATTCGGATTTGCGCAGTTCGTGCGTCGCACAGTTCGAGCGGGAAGCCGATATCGTACCAAATTTCGCTTGAGGACGATTTTTGAAACAGACATTGCAGTACAGGGCGCACGAGTTGCGTTTTTTGCTAAAATTTCAAACTAAAACTAAATGCTAAAACGAATAGCGAATAGCCGAAATGCCTACTGCGGATGTTTATATCGT
This sequence comes from Agara michaeli, assembly GCA_018245675.1. NCBI lineage: Eukaryota > Metazoa > Arthropoda > Insecta > Lepidoptera > Hesperiidae > Agara > Agara michaeli. The sequence continues at coordinate 9,957 of DWDX01001245.1, read as the reverse complement.
AAAAGCGTCTTATAATTACGAAAGACGGGTTTTCAGGAAGTTGCCACATTATTATGTTATCGGTTTTCTTGAATTATTGATAAGACTTCATAAAAACATTAATTTGTGTAAAACAGCTTGGTATCCCGCTATACATTATGAACTTTAACACTTTCAAAGTATTCTACGTTATATTGTATTCTCTACATTATTACATTAATGTTTAATTATTCTCTTAACTACGTTGATGTGAATTGTGCAAAATAAATTCATTTCCAGCTTATTCGCATACTTTAGTCCAACGTGTAGCTAAATACGGCGTTCAAAACCGCGAGGTCCGAAACGAAAACCCCTTTGTCCATTTACAGCACGTAACGCTACACATCTGTAAAGGAACGTGCGTTCATTACTAAAAACAATACTCGGAGTGTTTTCACGCGAAGTTTGGTTTCATAACAGTGTTTAATATTCAATTAGACCCGTGCCTTCAACTATTGTAATAATATTTCAACAGGGAGCGTGTTCATTTGTTCTTTATTTTTAATTATTTCGGGCTCGAACGTTCGCTGCTATTATAACCTGTGATTGAGTGATATTTTACGGTGCTTAATACTTTCTCGCATTATGCGTTTATTCTCAAAGCCTGCTAAATATTAAATCACAGTAAAAATTAAAGGGACTTGTTCTGCTAATACGAGTAAAAAGATAGAAATAGTTGAGAAAAGTTTGTTAAATAGTAGGACCTAATATCGAACATTTCACATTAGCACTCAATACAATATTTCTGAAGTCCTACATAAAAATTTAAAAAGGAATCCGATATACATAACATAACACATACATATACACTTCTCGCTGGAACATGACATATTAATATGATGTATTTCAGATTTTTCTGGTAACGCATTGCACTGCATTTATAATTTTAAATGGAAGTCTAAAGCCAGCAGGTCGTATGCGATATGTTTACGTATGACACTCTACTGTGTGCGAGCCACAGCCACTCGATAGGCGGGCAGGAACGCGAGCACTAAGACTCCGTAAACATTTTACATCGGCGCCACTACCACACTTTATACGGCCGAAGCTTTTTGTAACTGAACAAACAGTATTCGATTATTCATGACGTGTGGGGTTTCAATTGAATTACACGCAAGTAGAACAATAGGCGTCAATCTAATACAACGCTACCGCTTCGCTTTGGTTTGAGCATTAGTGGTTGTTTTATAAACTAGCGCAATATCTGCTGTAAATGCAGTGAAATGCAATGTCATTAGTCACTAGACAGTGAATAATCACTAATGTCCTAGTTGGTAGAAGGTAGAGCAATTTTCCGTAATGAGTCCGATTGTATAATGAAAGCAAGGTGCCAAAAACAAAATGTAATAACAATAATAACAATATCTCAGGGCATCAACGTTTCATAGAATTATCAATTTCGAGTTATTATGGGTACTAAAATAAACATACCTGCTTTTTTCATTGTTCAGAATCTATTTCATACTGAGAATGTAAAAGCGTTTCAGTTTTCGTATTCAAACTTACTGTATTTTTCTATGGATATAATTTTTATATTAAATTATATGCATATTGAAATAGTAGTTCTTTTTACATTGGTGTCATTTTCAATAACGTCGCAAGTTTGTTTATTGTTTGTTTATAAATTTTATTTGTTTATAAATTTTACTTTCATGATTGATTTCTCCATGGTTATTGGAAAATAAATTATTTAATCAAAAGATATGTATTTACTTTAGATTCGAATCGCTTGTGTGAAAAGGTTATAAGAACGACTTTATTTTAATGTTTCTGCTATTTGCATACATTCCAATACGTACAGGTATCGGGATAGGGTCCTAATACATGACACGCAAATTTCTCTGGCACTACCGTACTAAACAACGGTCGTATTATTACCCTATTATGGGATTCATGATCATGAATAATAAACAAATCAGTGATGTAATCGCCGTAAATATTTAACATATTTCTTCAAGAAAGGCGTAAAAAGAGCTCTCCTCGAAAGACGACAGCGCACTGGCGACTCCTCGGATGTTGCAAGTGTCCATAGGCGACGGTGACCACTTACCATCAGGTGGCCCGTCTGCCTGCCTGCCGGGCTAAACTATAAAAAAAAAAAAACTTATTTAAAAGTCGACATTTATCATAAAGACTTTGATACCTTTGTAATAATTATTTACACATTTTTATACATGAAATCCACTATTTAACCGTTATTGGTGAAGTAACGATACCATTTTAGAATCCTTGTCTTAAGATTGTCATTGATTGATTTAGACAGAACATTAAGTAAGAGATCTTGTCATCACAATCAGTATAAATATGTTATTAGGTCTATTGAAGGCATTAATGAAGACAAGGTATAAATATAATAACTAAAATAAACTTATTGACATGCATTTTTTATCTTTCTTATTAAAATTTCAAGTAATATAGTATAATAAAAGCAACATTTTAAGTTAGAAATCTAAATTATTTTTCAGATATACTTCATATATTCTTCTCAGTTAATAGTCCAGAATAATTCATATTATATTATATTTTCGGTGTTTTCTGCCTACCCCGTTAGGCACCTGGCGTGACGGTATGCTGTTGTTGTTGTTTGGTATGTTATATAAACGCGTGACATAAGAAAATCAGTTATTTCGAGCGCGTATAAGTTGGCAAAGTGGCGGCCTGTAGAGTACCTATGTAAGAATATGTCAAGTCAAGCAATACCGAAACCAATACTCACAGGGTGAGTGACTGGTGGTTATTAAAAGCATTTCCATGTTTCTTCCGTAGAGCATGCGCTCGATTAATATCGTTATTAGCAGATTACGTCTCGTCAATATTATCCCAGCAAAATAAAAGCTTCCTGCGATTCGTTTGTTCTTCGTAATAAAGGTGAATAATTAAATATTTAGCCATTAAATTTATTATTACTTTATTTATAGCAATGATAGCTTAGACATTTAGAATACGGCCTACCATTCCGCAATAATGTGGTTTAAATATTACTGAACAGTCATACAAAACGAGTAAAAATGCTCTCATTTGTACTATGTATTTAGTGTTCTTAAAAATGCAAACGACGAAACAATCACTTATTCGAAATAATAATTCATTATTACAGGCCCTACATATAAATACTGTAAGCAGATACATAATGATGTCCGCTTTCAACTAAACTATTCACGATCACATTGAATAAGTTATGTAGAATTTGGCAGCATCTTAGGAGACTTGGGACATCGAAGTCGGTATAAATATATGAAGACACTAGTGCCTCCGGCTTACTAACGACATCTACATATTATATTCTCTGCACAATGAGTCTTCAACTTCAGCTATTTTTCAAGTACTAGGTCCGAGAAGTCCTGAAAATTCGTTGCGAAGAAGTCAAAGTTAAAGCTATGAGAAAGTCTCTTGAATTGTTGCGGACTGTAAATATGATTTAACTGATATTCTCGTAAGCAATCAATAATTAAAGAACATAACACGTGAGCCGAGTTTTCTCCTCAATGCGATGTACTTTTTTTGCTTTGTTAAAATTTTAATATTCATTTGTCTTAACTTACTGTGAAGGTGTAATTTTATACCGTAAAGTATATGCACGCGGGTGTTAATATCGTACAATGTACATAAACTTCCGGATTACTTCCGCGCCCGTGTAGAGCAAAGTATGAAAATCTTTTCTGCGGTGCACCTTGCATACTTTGTGATATTGAATATTCTAAGACCATTCGAGCTATAGCACAAAGCGGTTACCCTTAGCGCTACACTGTGAGCACCTGTTTGCTAGTTACAGATACATAGAGCATTTATTGTCGTCCTTTGATTATATTGTCTTAAATTTCTTTAAACTCGTGTAAAAATTATCTTCTTCATTCACGTCAAAAAATCTAACTTTTGACTAGCGTACTTAAGTAGAAACACCCGTTCTTGTATATTATTTATGTTTTTTAGTTAAATCCTTGTGAAAAGCAGTGTAATTGCAAAATAGCTAGTGTTTTTTCTGTCTGATGAATGTAGGAGATACTCTGACACACTTCAAAGCCTTGCTTAAAACATTCAGCTAAGTGAATGTAGTCGTGCTGTTATTACTATTGGCCAAGTCTTCCGTGTCGAGGTTTTCCGCTTCTATTTCAAAGGAAACGATTATTTGCTAGTTACATATATGTACTAGTTCTAGTCTATTATTGTACGTGCAGATTTTCGCATAAGTTCTTATTAACTTTTTAACCTTTGTACATGGTGTCTTAGTTTTAATTAGATTCAAAAAAGCGAGATCCATTTACTGCTATGGCCACTTAATACAGGACAGCCCACTCGTTCGTTAGTTATTTTTATTCAGAAGATTTCCAGAATACGAGCAGCGACGATTACAATAATGAAAAACTAAAGTGGTGGGCAACAATTTAAAAACTTGTCACAATACCGTAGGGAAAAATGCTCACAATGTCAGCTTCCTTGCTTAATTTTCTGCTCGAGGAGGCTAAGGCGAAAGCATTGTAGGTGTATAAAAAATGTCGACGGAGCGTTTTGCTGCAAGGGTTTTTGTTAGTAAGTATAACGTTGGTGACAAAAACGCCCTCATTAGAAGGAATACCACATGTTCCTTCAGTACCTTGCGACAACCCTGCAAAACGCGGCAATGTAAAAGCTTTGCGTAGGTTTACTTTTTATAGGGGTGCTTTAATTCAAACGACAACTTCAAGATGAGACGGTTCTGTGCTGCGACTAAGTTATGTGTTTTTGATCCAAGTTGTTTATGCTAGCACAAAATATTATCCAATTTAGTCATAAGGCAAGCTATCCTATTTGCGGATTTGTGGTTTGCGGTTTAGATGGCATTCTCAAACAAAAATGATCTGAGCATCAAATAATTTACCTTTGATTTTGAGAGTAAATAGTATTCGTCATGAAAAACTAGTAAAACATTGTGAGAAATCCTGGCACCCAGGAGGGTACAGAGCTCTACTTCGCCATTTTGACCTTATTATTTTGAGAGGAGACCCATAATGTAATGATGAAGCCGATGTTTAATTGATTCATAGAAGCCAATGTTAATTCACACAAACTAGTGTACTTAAAATTCTTCCACTGCCAGTCACATGTATTTTGTGTCGAAAATTGCAAGAGTCATGAAACTCAACCTGCAGGCGTAAAGGAAATAACACTCTCGGTCAATAGAGGGCCGTTTGAAAGTGCCCTTTTTATGGATTCACAAGTTTAGCCTCGCGGGTGGTTCACCCTATTCTACTTGGCCTTGTTTGGAAGCTATTAAGTAACAGGAGATTTACCGCAGCTCCGTTTACAAAATGAACTGAAGTGTATAAACGTGCCCGGATTACAGTCTGTAAATTAATTTTATTGTATGTGGCTTTGTGTGGTACAAATATTCTTCTCTTCTATTCAAAGATATTGTGTATTTATAGATTTGATTTATAGACCAATAAGAGATACTATACATGTCGAGGCGTTACGTATTTGAGGAAAGGTCCGTGCTCAGCAGTAGAAAGTAAAGTGTTGCAGCCAGGTGTAATAGTTTGTTTGGCATACCAGTCGACAGTATATTTCCTGACTTTACGTATCTGTTCTAGTTTTGGATATTATATTACTAAACTTTGTTACGCTATTCACGAACATGATACGTTTATGTAAAATAAATCTAAAATAAAAAAACAGTCCATATGTAAATTTATTACCATGCAAAAGTCTAGAATAAAGTATTATGCAAAATATAAAAAAAACATAATATAGATAGGCAACGACTTAAGAAGTTGGTAATACTGAGCGTAGCAAGTGAATTTTAATTTACTGTAAAATTGGTTAACACGTGTTGGATTGTTTAGTGTAAGATTGGTTTTAAAAATAAAATGGTATAGTTTTACCATTGTCTATATCGAATCGATAAAAGGAATCGAGATATTCAGTATCGATGAAACCATATATGTATCTAACGGAAACGATATTGATTGTAACAATATATGTATAATACAATATAGGTATACGTATTCGCGCACCGAGAGCCGAATAGTTTCACTATAAAAATTGAAGCTACCTTTTTTATTTTGTTTTCTATGTAGCGGCAAAACATAACAGTTAACAATGATTTATCAACCTGGCAACACTGAACTTTTTTTAATATCCGCTACAGTTTTATGTAAAGAACATTTTGATCTAATATATTTACGATATGTATGTGGATGTAGATAACATAATTTTTAAAATTATTTATAACTGGGGTGAAGTGCAAAATGCATAAAAGTTATACGGCTCATTTTTCATCTAGGTCACGCCTCGCTTGTGTCCTCCAACTTTTACGTAACGACATTTGTTTGTTTTTAATTAAATTAATTGGGACGGATTATGTTAGTTACCGCAGGGATTCATAGTCCATTTAGTTATTGACTCGGCGGAAAGGTCACTCACCTTTCGTTCTTGCATTTCTTCGTATTATATACTTTTATTCGTATGGGATAGCATGTTTGAGTAATAGAAAGTATGGTGTAATGTATATGTTAGTAATCCCGTAGTCTAATGTGATGGAGAAACTTTATAATTAAACGAAAAATAGTCGATCTTAACGTCATAATAAATGCCACGCTACAGCGTAGGTATGCAATATAGGGAAAGCAAGATAAAGGGACGGCATTATTGAATCAGTAGGCCTTCTTGATACGTTTGCCCAAAGTTAGCCCATTTGTTCTTAATCAATTTAACCAAATTTAGTGTGTCAAAGTCAGTTACGCGAATGATATAAGTTAGGCGAGTTTATTTACTCACGTCGCTTCTACTTTGTGTTTTCGTAGAAGAAACAAGTATTTGTAACAGAAAAGATAAATAGCACGTTGATCAAGGGAGGTAATTGGGATAAACATATGTGTATTTTACGCTACAACTTTCCGCCGAGTATAACACATAACAGAATCAACGGAGTTTACTTAAAGTGTTACCTTCTATTCCATAGCGACGGCATTTAGCTATAAGTTACGTGTGCAAAACAAATGTTTACTTGTGTTTCTATTTGATCTAAGCAACTGTTTCGTAATCCTTCAAATATTGTAAATAAACGTATCTTTACTTTAACTAAAACTAACTTAGTTTACGTAACGGCCCAAAGCTACCAATGTTATAACGTTATATTTATATAAGTCTAACGGTAAATAAGTTTTGATCTTTATTAGTTCGGCATCAACAGCATCATAGCGAGTCCAAAAGTGAATTGTTCATGTTAATGATAACGCAATGCTTGATAAAAATACGCTCAAATGAGGCGATTAAGGACTGAAGATGAACAGAGCGGGCTACGATTATACCGTGCCTGTGTCGACTACGTACTACGCCAGTAATAACAAGCCGCCGCAGTACGACCGCGGCTACGGGCAGCTCGCTGCCGTGCCTTTATATAGCCCCACTTCCCATCCCCTGTCTAACTATGCCGACATATACGAAGGCAACAATGATACTACACTCAGAGCAGAAGAGAGACACTGGTACATAGAAAACCACAAGAGCTTACAACCGACTTTCGAAGTCAACCATGAGCCCGTATCTCAGGATGCCAAAATTAAAAAGGAAGAGGAGAAGAAAGTTGAACCTGCCATCAGGAGGGCAGAAGGGGCGGGATCGCGTCAGAGGAGGAAAGAGGACCGTTGTTCCTGCGAATGTTGGCCCACTTCGGACAACAATGTCGTGCAAGACAGTGCTGGCAATGAAACGACCAGGTCACTATCAGGCGTCGACATGGTCGCTTCCTACGGCGTATATGGAAATCCTCAAGATGACGATAGCTCCGGTTTCGCGCGTCTCTCAGAAAAGCCCACATATGGGCAAACAAGTGATGCTCCAATACAGGGTGTAATTGTAAACCAGCAAGGAAACAGTGCGGTGGTGCGATCCACTTCATCCTCAGAGACGACTTGTGGCAAATGCTGTCCGTGGTCATCTAACGGTCAGGAGGCCAATACCGAAGATTACTGCTGGATTCATTACTGCAAACCAGCCTTAATAGTCTTGCTGCTGCTATTTTTTCTAGTTTTGTTGGGCGTTTCAACAGGGTTCTTACTGACAAATAATTGTAAGTATACTTTATTATTTTATTAAAGTTTTTTTTTAAATATCGTCTTCATTTTGATTTACGTAATGTCAGTTTCATATTTCACAAGGAATTATAATAAAATAACTGGATTTGAATATCCAATATTAATTAGGACGGAGAGCTATTTAAATATTTAAAACACTTTACCACCATCGGCAATTATTAATAATTAATATGTAGACAAATAATTATTTTGCTCGTTGATTGGTTATACGGCGTGTTGATCCAATTTTATGGTGCCATGTAATATTTCATATAAAACAGTTGTGACACGACACGCTAAAGATAGTGTTATTCAGAGCGATAAATTAAATCAGCGAGTCACTTTTGATATTGCGTCGGTTTTATTAATTTACAGCTCGCGTGTATCCCTTGGGACAGAAATCAAAATGGCGCTGCAGAAAAATTAATAAATTACTGCAAATTAATTGGACCGCTTTGAAACCTACATTAATAAAGGAAACGAAATTAAAGCCTACATTTTTGTGGCTTCGTTTAGAAATATTGCAACAATTCTTATTGCGTTCTATAATTATGTTTATTTCTTCGCTCTAAAGCATAATACTCAATACGTAGTACATATTCATAAAATGCTTTTGTAGCGATACATAACTGTCATTTGATATGTATGCAGTTTATTTCGACTAAAGTATTCATAGATATTAATCAAATCAAATAACATTTATTTCTATTTTGTAATATTATAAAATAATAAGACTACAAATAAAACTGACATTAAAATTTATTCCATAAAGTTCAAAAACGTATATCACCCGGGCAGCATACGTACACTAGTGCATACTAGAAATGCTCATATATAATAAAGAGTAAGTAAGTCCGTTGAGTAGAAAGATTTACTGTCGCAAGCTGGTACTTTACTTTTATTTTTAGAACCGACTCACGGATGTATTATAAGAAAATTTTGTGAGAGTTCCTTTTTCAACAATTAGATATCCAGCTGTCTGGCTATTTGTTATTCCGAATGAATTTACAATTATATAATATAACTAACTTTTGCCCGCGACTTCGTCCCGCGCATATATTATTATACAAATGTTTTTATACATATAAACCTTCCTCTTCAATCACTCTATCTATTAGAAAAGACCGCATCAAAACCCGTTGCGTAGTTTTAAAGATTTAAGCATACATAGGGACATAGGGACAGAGAAAGCTACTTTGTTTTATACTATATAGTATAGTGATATCTTGACGGTAAACATCAAGTAATACGGCAAGTAGAAACCAACTCAATGTCATAAATGCGAAAATAATCGTTCTATGTACGTCTGTTACTTTTGAAGTCAAAACGGTTGAATTAATTTTGATGAAATTTCACTCAGAGATAGAGTGAACCGTGGAAAAGGACACAGTCTATTTAGAATACGTTTTGAAACAAATGCTTAAAAATGGAAGAGTTACAGGTTTGCATAGGAATTAAAAGATTTGGGATGACCGAAGTCTGTGCTAGTAGCTAGTATTGCAACATAATTGGAACAAAATTGTTTTTACAAAATATTTACACCTATTGTTCTGATTCAGGGTTGAATATTTGGAAGTCGCTGACAGTACAACGAAAATGTTCTTTGTCGTATATAATTGTTATAAAAAAGGCTTATTCAGAATAGCCTTAAATGGGAACACAATGGCGATAATGGATTTATTGGTACGTGTTAGAAACCTTCAATTCGTTTCTGATCCACAAAATAAATGGTACTGATTTGATTGACTCCTTGGCCCAGACTAATTTGGAATCAGATTCGAAAAACGAAACTCACGCGTGTAATCCCCTAGGGGGTAGGCAGAGGAGTGTAGTACACCCCCACAATTCACCAGTTACGTTTAAGTGCCACAATGGAATAGGTGGTGAG
>DWDX01001244.1:0-19702 GCA_018245675.1 Agara michaeli | reverse complement strand
AATTTCATACTCCTCTGTCCGCGCAATTTTCGTAAAAAGGGATCCAAAGTTTTTGCTTCACGTATTAATATATAGATACTGTAAGTTACGTATACTGTTACGATAGCGAATATGTTTTATTTATTTCGTTTTTATTTCTTTTTTGCGTTACATATGGCGGTCTTAATTAATTTATTTTTATTAAAATACATTTTTTTTTCTTTTAGAAGTCGAGCATGCTCCCAAGGTTTCGCAGCAGCCAGTAACTACGTGTTCACGTTCATAGGCGCGAAGACCTTCATAGATCTCGAAATTGGCACCAAGCTGTGGGGAACGTTCGCCACTTACGCGGGATTTGGTTTCGTCGGCACAATCTACCTATATTTCTTTCTACCGGAAACCGAAGGGAAAAGTTTGCAAGAAATCGAATCGTACTACAGCGGGCAGCTCAGAACGTTTGCCGACGACCGGTTCATTAATTTCTTTAAGAGATTCAAAAGAAAGAAATCCTTTTCACTGCGGACTTAAATTGTGTAATTATATCTCGTTAACATTAAGCTAAACGGTGTGCATTACAGACTGTTAGTTGTAATTATATTTATTTCTTCGTAACTGAGTTTCATTATAATCTAAATGAGTATTACGACGGGTCTTCGATCTTAGCAATGAAGAGCGGTATCGAAAACTGATTGTCCCATAGGACAGCGACGAACGGTCTGTCCGCTCTGAACACGGTGTAGGACTCGTCGTAGGAGAGCGCGACCGCAGCTATCGAGGTGGCGGCGGAGGCGGTCGCTCCGTGCTCGTCCACGGACAAGAATCCTGAATGCACCGCATTCGACACTTGCGGCGAAAACGTACGGAACAACCCGACGCCGGACAGATCAGAATTGGAACCGAAGATACTTGTTATACCCATCTGTAAAACGAATTACAATTTTAAATTTATTTTATTGATATATGAAGCACGTCAGGTTCGTAAGGACAGAGGTATTTGGCACTCTCTTACCTATGCCTACTCTCTTAGGGACCTGGCGTGTTGGTATAATAATAAATAATAATTTATTTATTATTCAACTTGTTATCCAATCAGCGGCCTGAATGTTGAATGTAATGTTGTATTACACGAATAGCTAATGCATCTAATACAACATTTAACCAACAAGTTGCTTGATAGTTAGACTGTTCAGAAAGTAGAGTTACCATAGGATAACCATGTGACAGTAAAACATTTCATTTTGTTCCGAGTTTTAAAACGAAAAGCATTTAGTTTATAAAAACAATTAGGTATAAGAAAACATGCAATACTCACGGTTTTCAATATGGGGGCTAGGTCTGTGTCGCTTTTAAGAGTGAACTTAGGTATTTCCAGTTTGATTTCGATTGTTTCAAATGTCTGGTAATAAAGTAATTGTTCCACGGTCAGTGAACCCAACAATGTGGTGACATCGTCTTTTCTATATGGCAGAATCAACATCATCGAGTACTGACGGCTCTGTAATTAGCAATAATAAATATCACTAGAGATATCAAGGAAAAAGACAAGTATAAATGGTAAAGCAGCAAGCCCACAACAATCAAATATTACGATAATCCAATATTTATCTTTGAATGCAGAATACACTGAGATATTTTATTAAAATACGTTTAAATTGATTGGTCGTGAATTCCACGATTGAAGATGAACACAGCAATTATAATATTGATACTGACTGACATTATAAATATTACTTGACTTACATGAAATATAAATAGGTATATAATACATATTGCAGTTTTTCTTGGTATTAATTAGTATTTATTGAAATGTTACTACATATAAGTATACACCAAATTGTGTTATTCGTATTAATTTTTTGGTGATAGGTTGGCAATTTACCGTCGTGTATTATAGTTATCTTTTCAGTACTAACCTCAAAAGGTAGAATTGTGATTGAAGCTCCTGTGCTTGGGTCGACGCCAACTTGGTAGGAGCTGCGTATGTGCATGAAAGGCACGGTCTTCTTAGCGCCATTGCTGAGGTGAAATTGTTCCAGCTGCGTATGCTCAGGCTTAAATCTCGACTCCCATATCCCCTTGAAATAAACAGCGTTCGCCAGCACGAGCTGCGTATTCTGTGATAAGGACCCTGGAAAAATATTTGTCTATTTTCAATACACACGATATATAAAAATACCAGTTGTGTGAACCTCGTTAATACTCCTATTGAAAAGATCATAGAGGTGATGCGTGTGTAATTTAACGCAAACGCAAATATTTGGTGTACCGTACATCAAATGTAAAAGCTATTACACGGTAACGGTACATTAATTTATATTTCTTTTTTTAAATTATTGAATTAATTATGTTAGTAATTATATTCTATTGTTAGGCAGAGATCTCTCCTTAACATTTGGTAAGGTTTAATTAAACCTGAAGAGCAATGAGACGTACGAGAATGGGATAGTTTTACCATTATTATTAATAGCATTTATAAATAAATAAATTACCCGGTTTTAATAAATCCGTAATTTTGTTGTTAGTTTTAGACGCTACCCACGCGTTGACCTTTTGAATTGCGTCAGAAGGATTGCCAAAGTTCGTGGGTGTGATCTCACTCCAAAATCCTCGGGCGGCCACCGTCTTGAAGGATGGGTTCAGCTCAAAGGTATCAGACACCAGAACGTTGGTGGCTATATTCAGTATATTACGGGTATTCCTTTTCTGTAAATAAATAAGGTAATCGGTATCATTTTATTAATTAACTTCTGCATCATGCATATTATATAAGAAACGATTTTTTAATCGGAGCAATTATCATGCTATAGTCAGGTCCGTGGAAATTACCACCAAGTCAATTGTGTGTGTTTAAAACTTTAATAGCAATTATTTACAAGTACAATTTACGTTAAACACTAATAATAATAATAGTTTGGATGATTCTGAATTAAATATCCCACACTGATATGGGAGAGAAAAGGTGAACTGATAAAAGTTCCGCGTTCAATTATAGTACGTAGTTCAGATATTACAATATAGTTGTTTATCTAGTCTCGTACATATCGTTCATTTATTGCAAGTACTTATGAAAAATCTCAACATTTTGATTTCGTGCAAAATATATTTATCTACTATGTATTGTGTCTATTGAAGTCTGACTTCAGAACCCTTTAAACCCCTTACCCGCATGTTTGCCGTGATAGTGCCGAAAGCCATTTGTGCACCATCCGGGGTCATATGTAGCGCTTTCGTGATTTGTTCCTGGGACTCGCCCGTCGCTCCTTGTTGAAGCAAAGCTAGCACGGTTGCGATCGAAGTTGGAGATATTATTACGTTGCCGGTCTGCGACTGGCTCGCAATCTGGAATGAAACAGAAACAGAAGGTGAGAAGAGAAATTAATGTAGCATTTAGCAATTTGTATTGTTGGCAATTCTAGTAAGAATGTATGTTTGGGTTATTCCAACGATCTGCAAAATATCGGATCGGATTATTCTACGTCGGGTGCGGTCAGTAGTCGGACGGTTGACCAGTAGTGGCATAAGTTCGACTGTTTTCGTACTTTGGAGGACAAGTTAAGCAAGCGGACCCAGTTGTTATTGTCAGATAACAATCGTTTAAGCGCGTTGGAGACTTTTAAGGTGGTTAAAAACATGCGTTGGCCACTAACCCGTATATTGATCAGTCTGAACTGGATCAGATGCAGAAGGGACCCATGCGACAGTGGGATACAAAAAAGGATTGCAGATCTTAGAGATTTTATATTACGAGTGGTATAATTGTAACAGTTACCGCCGATATAACTTATTGCCAGAGTTTTCATGATTCTACTATCATTTCAAATTATTGACATTGTACAAACATCAGCAAGCTAATTAATTTAGGTTATATAAAATGAGATATTTTTTGCACTAGGTTTTTTGAAAGTAAATATTCAGTCGATAAGAACAAAACTTGTTTGTAATTACAATAAGCTCGATGGCGATTTAAAACGGCATGATGATACACAACTATTTTTACAATCATTTGATAAGAATATATTTGACAAATGATATATGAGTAAATTATGGGCCGTGATTACGAGACTTCTATTGTATAACAATTTATTTGTGTACGAGAATTTTCGTGCAAATTAACTATTTACAAATGTATCAAAACTTTCTTCGGCGGCTTTTTTCTTTTATTAATATATATATATGTACAAAGAATTTAATATATGTATGAGGAAAGTAATATTACCTTAATTAAATTTAAACCAAAACTCGATAGAGCAAGGGTCGCGTTATTTAATCTTGAGTTGTCACCCTGATTTTGTTGCTGTTGTTGCCCGATATGGGAATTAGTCAGCACAGCTACATTGGAAGCTTCAGATGTAGACGTAAGTACTGCGTTATTCCTCTGTTGCGTTGAGTAGTAATTTGGACTAGAATTGGAACCAAAAGGAGGTGGACTCAAATCCAAGCTTGGCTCCCCCTCAAAATGTATGCTTCCATCACTTGAAGCACCAGTTTGATAATTTACCAGTTGCTCATTAGGACTGTTCTGATTTCTTGATATCGCTTGTAAGTAGCTATCATAGTCTGTTTCCTTTTGCTTCTTAGTACTCTGTGTATTTGCTAAAAATTGATTGTTTTGTGATCGTTCTACTTCACTTTGCCTTTCGATGGGATAATTCGCTCTATTCCAGTCTGTTCTATGTTGTCCACTATTAAATGGGTTTGATTGTGATTCCACTTGTAATATTAGAATACATATTGTTATTGCTGAAATAATAGAAAACAATAATTTTAATAAATAATCAACAAATAATAATAAACGAATATTAATAAACTTGTCAGGAATTCCTTTGCATGTTTCAAATTTAGCAGACACTTGCAATTTACAAAAAGCATTTATATTTTTCTTTTTTTCATTTAATTTATATGGTGAAATTTATAGGTAACTTTCACTACTATTTCTATTTTCTAATGAACATACCTTGTATACTTTTAATTCTCTATCTTTTTGTATTGAACAGGCTTGTTCAATTGTTTATAGTGAAGTAAAAGAGGTATAGACTTTTCCAACAAAGGTTTAAAATATCATTTAATGATTATTTCACTGGAAGTCATTAATGTAGCATACTTAAGATACTTAGGTTAAAAATAATTATCTACGGATCAACAGGTTGAGGTTATCGGTGCTACAAACATTTTCATTATTTGAAAAATGCTCTAATCTGACCAAAATACTTTTAGTTCCAATAGGACATATTCGTGTTATACTTTAAAAAACTCCATAACATTTTTTATGTATATTGCACAATTTTTTATACGAAATCATAACAAACATCATGTGTGGCAAATTATGTTATTGCTTCGAACATTTCATTGTTAACTACATGATTCAT
Source organism: Agara michaeli (assembly GCA_018245675.1). Classification (NCBI taxonomy): domain Eukaryota; kingdom Metazoa; phylum Arthropoda; class Insecta; order Lepidoptera; family Hesperiidae; genus Agara; species Agara michaeli. The sequence continues at coordinate 14,357 of DWDX01001244.1, read as the reverse complement.
TTTGTTGGTAAACAGGAAGCAAAGACTACCTAACTGCACCCATTGTTATATGTACGAAAAACATTGCTTGCAGTTTTTTTATTCTAAGAAACGATAAAATAGACTTACTGGATATTAGCTTCATCATAGATTCTTTTAACGCATTCACAAGAACAATTTTATATATCAACTGTTTGTTATTAAGTTCAATGGTAAATATTGTAACACTGCTTGGATATCATTAATACTATTTTGATTCATGTGGTCACTACAGACACAACGTTACGGGGAATGCTAAACTTTAGCGGTCTGTGCCTCGAGTGACCGTAAACAAGATAACGTTGTGGCATACTACATTAGTGTCAATTTACTTATTAACACTGCAAATTGATCTTTAAACGGATTGCATAAGGTAAATATTTCAATAGTCACGAACTTCACTAAAGTTCTTCTGCGCGGAACACGGTATAACTTGCCAAGTCTTTTGGTTTTCCCATCGGAACCGGTTTTTTTTCCTTGATGTTTCTCAAAGCGGTTATATTACGACTCGCCAATCTTACGGAAGATGTACAAATAACGGTCGCTTATAGATTTTTGATTTTCATCTCCAGCCATTAGTTAATTTTAAACTGCTTATTATCTTAGTCCAACAATGGAAAATTTTATGCTCCCATCTATTGTCAAACCCGAAATGTCAACGTGTAAAAGGCTGTTTTTATTAACCACATAAAGTATTGGACTTTTGAACTTTTTAATTTCGGAAAGAATCGTGGCCAAATTGGGTGTAGGACCAATTACTCAGGTAACACACCAAAACCAAATATGCCCGGAGTGGTTTTCGAAATTGAGAAGTTAACACGTACCGACATTATATATATTCCATAGTTGATAAAAAAAGGTACAATCGAATTAAGAACCTCCTTCTTTTTTGAAATCGGTTAACAAACTGCCTTCCGTAGCAACAGTACATTACCAATTTCCAACTGTTTCTGGTCTGTACAGAAAACAAATCATCAGTCACTTTACGCCTATTTCTTATATGTTAAATTACATATAACTGTTGACGGAGAATACGGATAAATGCATCTAAAATTCCTAGCGAAGTGACCTCATGTTATGCAACTATATACATCTTTAAAGCAGCAATCAGAGCTATATTCGAGTCCTTTTGATGAACTCGAGATTATAAATATTTCTTAGTGTCAGAGACTAAGTACTTATAACGCGGATACACATTTTGTAATTACGAGTTTAATTTTAATGTCCGAATTACCCATTACGTTACCCGCACAAAGTTCTAAAAAGGTCGTACAAACCTTCCAAATAGTAAGCTTACAAATTTTGTATTTCCTTTAATTCCATATCCATTCTTTTTAATAAGGATAAATAAACAGACGCAAATATGAATTCTGAAATAATCGTTTTTATTCTAAGAATTGCTCGGGAGTTTACATAATCCCAATCAACCTGTTTGGATATTTATTCCGCCTTTGTACATTAATCTAACGAACGTATTGAAAATGAAGACAAAAAATCTGCTGTTATATGTACACACATATCTATTCATAACTGTGTGTATTTTAGACTCGTATCACATCCTTCTTTACTTTTAACTACGTTAAGAAAGAAATAAATGCACCTATTATCATCATTAAAACTATATTTTACTGACTTTAATTCATCCTCAAAATACTTTCACTGATAGAAAGGTAGGTTGTTTCTGAACGCATAGGGTAATTTACCATGATGATTTGAATGGTTTTATTCCGATAATCCATTTTTTATCATTGCATATTTACGACATTCGTATAAAAAGTAACTGATTGAATAATTACTTTAGACGTGCGTTATTCCAGCGGTTTTTACGAATCGTGTACAATAGGTATATAAGTAGTTATGCAGTAGCTGCAAAATTACTCGTCATCAATCCGTATTTTGCCATTTATGGCGACTAAGTTTCAAAAATAAAAAAATAACATTATTCATTAATTACACAAAATCGTCATAAATTTCTTTTAACATTAACTCAAGTCCAAGCAAACTCTCTAGTTTAGAGTCTACTCCATACTGCACATTGTGTGTATGGAGTAGACTCTAAACAAGTGTTATTTAGTACACTCGGGACTTACATTAAAGAACAAATTGCGAAATAAGCTAGTTATGTGTAATTATATGTTTACCAATATATGTTATAAGTATGATTCATTCAAACAGGTGACGATCCTACATTTTCAAAACGTCGTTTTATGTAAGTTCAATGATATCTATGGACTATCATTTCCTTATCTTCTTCGACCTCTAACATTAGATTAGCCGACACTGCGAATCCGCCGAGTATTAAGTCGTTGCAGAAAAAGTTAGTCTTAAGTTAGTACTTAAGTCACCATGTTTAATATTTGTGTACCTTACTATGTATTTTTAAATATTCCATAATGTTTAAACTTTTGTATTAAGATATTAAATATTAAGCTTTTAGAAATTTTATGGGTATAGGTACAGCAATAGATAACAGTTAGTAGGTACAGAAGAAATATCAATATGCAATTATAATTGTATTTTATTATTTTGCAATTAAATGTATGTTAGATTGTAAGCAGTATGGATCCAAGTCCTAATTACCCTTTAGTGAAAATAGGTATACAGAGTAAGATCCGGATGTTATAAAAATTAAAACGGCATCTTTAAAATTATTTATATATTTTCAATTAATTTTTTTTTCCATATTCCTACGTTATCAATAATAAATCGAACATTTTACGTAACCGTGCAGAAACATCACCGATAAAAAATTTAATCACGAAAGAACCGATAAAAAATGTACCGTGTTGTACCCATGAACTTTGGCATAATAAATTTAGACTTTATAATAATTTTGATAGACTTAGCATTTTATAAAGTTTCATCACTACATGTACCTATACGTGCCGTAGTGGAGTTTGTACTTATGGACACAATGTTCACTTTATCCACCTTCCATTATAATGTGATGTGAATTTATATGGTAATAGGATGGTCCCTAACACTCGTTTCATACCACGATATTTGTTTTATCAAATCATTGAATTTAAAATCACCAGTAAACTCGCGATACCCTTATGTTCTTTATACTTCCATGGTGTTATTGGCCAGTTTTAATTCAGACCACTGCGACTGCGAGCGCTGGTTCAAGGGAACTAACCTCTCCTATGTCCTATGGGAACTAACCTCTCTGTTTATATTTATATAATGTTACCGTTATAACATTTTTTGCATGATGTAATTATAATTTGCACACATATAAATAATATAATCATTGTTTTATACTTAACCAACGGACTCCGCTAAACCACACTGCAGTAGGCGATGGAAATTGATCTCGCAGTTGCGAAAGCGTCACGTGGCCAGCAATGAGACCTCTAAAGGGCTGCAGAAATACATAGCAATTGTCAAACATAAAAAGCATCTATTCGATAATAATGTTTATTGTCTCTCAGATATTGATATTTTGGGCTATAGTTTCGGAGCAATCTTAAATTTAAAGGACAATTATAAATTAAAGTTACAAATACTTTCAACACAACATGCAAGGAGATTACAGGGTTTCAAAAATTTACATTAAATGCATGTCAAAATACGGAGTCAAATGGTTAATTAAAATTATTTGTTAGATTTGTCATCTTCTACATAAATTTAAAGTAATAGTAACTACACGTTATAATTATAAAGTCCTTAAAATTTCATCTAGTTAATAACGATCATTTAATTAATTTAATGGTTACAATTTAAAGGTAAATATTTATAATTGCATATGTAATATTTCATTCGATAAATGATCATTTTGTATCTATATTATATTTAATCACAGACAAAAAAACAACTACCAAAATATTTATGGCAACACACAAATTGTTGTAAGACGAAACCAAACATAGAAAATATTGTAATAGCAATTTAACAGCTTCAACTATACAATTACCGAGACAATACTAACGTTTTTCGCATGCGTGCTCTAGAAACCAACCGCGTATGCTGTTTTCGATGCGCATTAATTACCCACTCTGTACAAAACTTATGATTATGAAATACGTTCGCTCTTAAACCCTATTAAATACATTTTACATATAAAGAGCCTTATCATTTAATCCCACATAATATAATTCAATTAATTTTAAATACACTTAAGCCCGTGAACTTATCTCACTAACTTATATTTGTACCCTGGTATCCATCATAGCCATTTCATTGGCCGCTTTGACAACCCTTTGCGCGATATAATGAGGCCCGCAACTGTAGTGCTCGAAGGGACCTTTGTACTCATACGACGGGACCACCATCAGCCGAACTGCCTTCCTTTGCACCGAACACACGAAGGACATAGACGCTGCTTTCTTCTCTATAGCTTTAAACCTGTTGCACATAACACTGCATAAGTCTGTATGATTATCCATAAATTAATTGATTAATGATTAAAATAGGTGAGGCGTCTAAAAAAATTCCCTTCCTTTGCCTCGCTGATGTAGACATATTGGTAGTTGGGTAGTTAGCGAAATTGATGGCTAGAAATCAAGAACGGTACTAGTTCCGTAAGCTTATACTGACGCATTCCAACCTCTAGACTGCAGACATTGATATTGCTTAAATATTCAACAACGTTCAATAATATTAATTATGCAAGTCAATGTTATTTATGAATTGGGATTTATACAATAACGATGAATCACGCGTAATGACTCCGCTCAATACAGTTAATGAAACTTACACAGGACACGCTTGTAGGCATATCTGTAATTCTCTCTTTTTCAATAACAACAAGGCATTCTTCACCGCGGCGGCTCCAACTACCGAAGGGTATTCATCACACAGCGCTCTGTTCACCATCAGGCCTGACAAGCAAATGAATGTGGCCGCCACCTCGATCTCGCCGGGGTGCGATTTATCACAACACCATGATAGATACGTTATATAGTCTTCAGGCACCACAGGTTGACGAGGGAATCTCTGAAAAATGTCCTAGAGTACATATTAGATACTTCGGCACTGTCAGGACAGGTTAAGTGTGACATCGCATCTATGACAGAACTCGACAAATTTAATACGTCTCAAGGTGCATTTTATACCACGATATAAATCATTATCACAAACTCGCAGACAACCGTTCATTAGTTTTGTACCATACAAAGCAATGTGACTACAAATCTGAACTGTTACAGCTTCTCACCAGTTTAAGCAACACTTCTTTCTCAGCTGCCATTAGATCCATGGCGGTAAAGGCTCCGCTTGCGCATTTTACCAGCCTAGAGGCCTGCACCGCGTGCCCGAGAAGCTTCTGGGATATCCAGTAGCACGCGGCAGCGACTAATTGCAACTTGTCCAAGCGCACGTAACCCGTGCCTAATACCGTGTCCAGATAGCAGCATGCGGTTTGCACTGTCGATGGATCACCGTCGGCTCCCTACGAGATATATAATGTTGTTCGTTGATTTCAAATTATAATACAAATCATTTTATGATAAGACTGATGATGACAAAGCTAACTGAAAATATATTTTGTTTATTTCATTGCATATTTGATCAAAAGAATATGCCATATCATACCATCTTCGAAGGTATCTGTTTAATCTAAAGGTCGACTAACGGAGAATGTTTAAAGCCATAAAACCACCTTTTGTAGCACAAATTTATTGGTATAGTAAATTTTAAACAAGCAAATTAATAAATTATGGACATTATTTTACATCTTAAATTTAAAAAGATCTCATGATTATCGTCATTAAGAAAGTAATGTCTTGACATTTTTCATCAACACAAAATTTGGCGAACTATCGCGAAGCCAATGACAGTAGGTATTTCGATACTAGGAAAATGACTTCGATTTGATCATAAAAGTACGGGACGTTTTCCATCTTGACTGATATGTTAAATTGTGCACTTTTTTTGCATAAAAACGTAGACGGTGCAAAATAAATGGATGGGTTTTTTGACAAAACGTTTGCGACTACATTATAAGCTTGTATTGTTTTTGAAACTGGTTTGATATTCTCGAAGTTCATGTGGATTCTACCGTTCGATGACCGTTTGAGTAGATTTTCGGCTTTTGAATGTATATCTCTGTTCTAGGTAGTATTTATCATTGCACATCGTGTTTGGCTGCTCGCGTAATCGATCCTGGTACAGAGGTGGTGTGCGAAGTGTTACTATTATACAAAGCCTATTTTTTATATAAAATACATAATCGTTTGCGTTCCTGTTAATTATATCGCAAGAATATAATACTCATTGACATATGAATGCACGCTGCACGTTTATAATTGCACAATAACTCGTTATCCTAACATGCTCCAGTCATATTATGTAACTACTGCAGAAAATATTTAACGTTTTATTTACTAAAGTTTCTCAATATAAATTCTCATGTAACATAATTATACCAAAACAAGTTCTTTTAAATTGGATGTGGATATTGGCTATTCCCCGCAGTTTCTTCAACAAAAAAACCTTTAACGCAACCTTTTACAGATATTGTTTGATCCTTTTTCACACGCTTATATAATCTCCACTTATCTGTATTTAATGTATATCTATGAATGTAATGAAATCTCAACAAATTTTCGTCTACCTTTAAAATATCTACTATTTATGTTCAATTATTTTATTTTTATGTTGAGCTTACTCAAAAATCTTTATTTTTGTAGAGTGGTGAGACATTGTATTGACAGTCAATGCATTACTCTTAACCATTACGTAACATCACGCCTGTAATCCCCTAAGGAGTAGGCAGAGGAGTGTAGTACACCCCCACAATTCGCCAGTTACGTTTAAGTCCCACTATGGAATACGTGGTGAGCCTATTGCTCTTAACCATAATTATTATATTTAGATTACAAAGTTTACTTTTATTTTTTCACTAATATCTATAACGTCTCCAAATCTTTATACCGCTACTGTAATTAGTACTAAAAACGTAAAAATGCCACTACTTAACAAATATCAGCAGACATTTAATGAAGCGAATGGTAAATGAGTATTAAATTTATTGTAACGATCCGACAAAAACAATTGACGCAGTAATGATATAGTACTTACATTGACTTTGATCAGCCAGTTGATGACGCAGGCTCGCGTAACACTGGGTATGCGGGGAGCTATCGGCTTTTCCTCGACGTTCAGCAAGTATGTAAACATGTCGGAAGTGTAGTCCCGAGACAGACATGTCATGTACAACTGTTTAACTGGAACGTAAACAGTAAACGTTAAATCTTCGATCGCTGTTTTCATTTATTCCCTACGTTTCGTATCCTCTCCATGGCCGTACATTAATGACTTCAAGATGAGTAATGTTAATAGCAGCGCCAGTCAAGTGTTTGACAAATTTACGTAGCTCCGTTGTAATCGTGGACGAAGGACATTAACTCATTTGTATTCAACGATTTTTTAACTTAACATAATCGTCATCACCTCCTATTACTACGAATAATTGACTAATACATTTCTTAATTTGAAACGTTGATTTGAATTGTATTTCAGAAATACATTTTTTAAGATGTGAAATGAATGTTTTAAATGTAAATAATACATCGCGTTTTATAGAAAAACCTAAGTGTAATGTTGAAGATAACAATAAGAAACTTACTAGAATCGGGTGAACGCAATCGGTCATGCAAACGTTCGTTAAAGTTCAAACGCCGCGCATGTTTTTCATTTTCCTTCTTTTTGTGTTGACCTGCAGGCGAGATACCCTGCAGTTCCCGACTGTGGGGTCTCTTGAGACTCCTCTTAATATTCTTTACTCGACTAGGCTCTAGATTATTCAGTGCAGGGGTTGTAACCTTCACTGACACCTCACCGTGATAAGTTCTTTGCTTTGGCCCAGCGAAATACTCAATCTGTCTAGCAACTGTGTGTTCGACTTTGTCGTCTTCATCGCTTATTGATATAATACTATTTTCTTCTTTAAAAACCTTGTAATCCCAATCCAAATCTTCGTTTTCTTGTCTAACAGTTACATGCCGCGTGTCAAGCTTGAGCGGATATATGGATGTGTTTAAAGCTTTTTTCGACTTTCTGCTCGGTCCCGCTGATCCAGTTGTATTTATTTGCTGGTTATTGATAGTTTTGAGTGGGTGCCTATGCTCCGATTCGCTGTTTCTTCTTTTTTTATGTAAATTCGAAGGTGATGCCGGCATCTTCTTTATCGGCAAAGGAATTTTCGACTGATGTAGCCTATTTATATTCTCTTTATCACTGTTCATTATGATTATTTCTCCAAATATATTCGTTTCACTTACAACACGATTAATCACGACCGGCGTGATTGTAATTATGAAGCGTGAGGTTAAAACTTGTAATCTTTTAAAATGTTCGTATCTACCCACTTAAAATTTAATAATTGTATTCGCATTGACAAACAAAATTGAAATCAACGTAACTAATAGATGAAGTAGTTATGTATTTCTTGCATATAATTTTGAGGCAAAGTTATATAACCACGGACTACATTAACATCCATTATTAATGACTATTGTTGTCTTGTTATATGCATGCTATGTAATTCTTTATTAAGTGGTTATATGTGCTTTATGTGTGAAGAATCACTTGGAAATCCGCGTTGAGGGTTTTTCTAATGATGACATCGATTTAATATATCAGCTCTCAAGAATGTAATAATAGAATAACACTACATAAAAAAACTCAACACTTATTGTACGAAAACAAATAATTTATTCATAAACATATCACATCGACCACAAAAATAAATAATAAACTTAAGACTAGGCGACTTAACCTACATTGTGTACTTTTTTGTTATCAAATGCTTCTGGTTTGTTACATGGAAATCTACTAACACAATTTCATAGCAAATATAATGAAAACTAGTAAATAAAGTAAACATGCACGATGGACTGCAAAAAGGTAAACATTAATCATATAAATTTGTAAACACTTAAGTGTAAAATAATTAATTCTTGATAAAAAGTTTGATTTATTTACACTACGTCTCTCTAAGAACAGTTTAAAACATATGTTATAAGGACATTTATAAATAGTTTTCTAAGAAACATTTAATCCTGACATATATTATGTTTATAAATTTGAAATCAGAATTCTGAAGGCGGCTGAGGGTCGACGACCTTTCCTGCGACGACGACTAAGTTATCTAATCTGTCCACTATGAAGAATAAGAAGGGGTGCTCCACAGAGAAACGACGCGGCTTGCTGGCATCATAAACCGGCAGGTTCTTTAGCGATTCCACTGCTCCGTTAGATGCTATAAAACAAAAGAAAATCGACTTGAGTAAATATATCTTAATATTTCACTACACTAAGGTCCGTTTCGTCTAATGTTGGGTAACCGTTATTTTATACAATTTCGTAATAACAGCAATGTAATTAATGTTACATGTATCATACTTTAATTGCAATGACATTTTATGTTCATGTAACCATTTAACCAAAAACCAAACGTAAATTTTGTTTCTTATCGATTTAAAATTACCAATTTGAAAAGGACCAAAATGTCGATTTTACTGACCTCCTATTAGGGAGCTTGTTCCACCCGCATTGTCAACACGAACGGCGACATTTTGAACTAGCTCCTGCACAAAGAGTCCTTCCTTCGTCGATACACCAGATAGTTCAGCTTCATGGCCAAAGATACTACTTACGCCGAACTGAAAAAGAGTCATAGTGCTTAATAAACTATATCTAACTGCCCCTTAAGTTATCAAGCGATGGTTTTTTTGGTCGAAATGTCATTCATTGAGTATTGTGCAGTTTTGGAGAGCAGAAATTTATGGAATTTTGACAAATTTCATACATTTCAATACATTGTAGTAAATCTGTACATTATAAACGTTTAAATAAATACTATGGATCCCCACATAAGTGCGTAATATAAGGTACGCGTGAAAAGATCCAGTAATAATGACTTCAATGAAATTGAGCAGTTACGTCAAACTGTATGTACCTTAGCCAAGGCTGCTACAGGTTTAGTAGTAGTTTCTACGTAGTAAGTCGGTATGGAGACATCTAATTCTTCATCACGTAGACTCTCCTGGATCTCAGATATGGGTGCAGCTGGTAGGTCAGCGATGAGACGCGTCAACCCATCTCTGGACCGAGGGGTGACCACAAGAAGTGCATATCGACCACCCTGTAAAACAAATGAACTCGTAACATACAGGTATTTGCATATATATAAACTAAGTATAAATGATTAATTATTGCATTTACAAACCACGTGGTTACAATACTTTCAAGCAACAATAATCTAGTCGATTTCGCTTCAGCGTCCCTAATTGTGAAATGAACACGGTTATTAAGTGCTTGCTCTATCATTGTTTACAGTAGAACGACGAAGATAAATAAATATACATTATTTTGTGCATTATAACTACGGATTTTTATTGATCAATAATTTGTTCAAGAATAATAAGAAGTTACATTCATTTAAGCGACCAAAGAAGATATACATGAGATGGGCAGTTAGAGACCAGAGCGATGTTTCTCAACACATATCGAGAAAGATACTTACATCATATGGTACAAGAATGGCTTCACTGTCTAGATCCGGTAGCAACGCAGTTTTAAAGGTACCACGAGTCTTCATCATTGGCACTTGTTTCTTTTCTGTGTTGGATTTGTAGAAGGTGCCTAGCTCGATTGCGTCAAAAGGTTTATTCCACGAGCCGCGGAAGTACATTCCGTTAAAGATCAACATCAAAGCGCTTGTAGCTGGAAGAACATAAGAAAGCAAGTCAAAATAAGGTTTAGAAGTTAATTATGAAGGATTTTTTTGAAACCAAAGACTACAGAAAGAGAATACGATAAATGTTTCTAGTGTAATGCTGATTCGGGTTTTGAATATAGTATTAAAACAACAACGACAACAACACTCTCGCAACCTCGTTGTTTACATTTGTTGTCATTAATGTTGTCATGAGAATAAGCCAAAAACTTGCTCAAATAAACTAAAATACATACCTTTGCTTGATTTCTTTCCAACGCTGTTAACAGAAATACTCGAAGTGATATCATTTTTGTTTTGCAGTACTTTGAGACTTCTTGCATGATTTCTTGCTTCAACAGCAACCATCGTTTCTTCCTCGTCGCCAAATTCTTCTTTTTTTGGGTAGGTTTTGACTAACTTAATTTTTTCTTTAATGTTCTTTGCGGGTTTGTACTCAATTTTGGACACATCCACTTTTTCTGGTTTGTCATCAACAGCGAAAGAAATAAGTTTCTCATCTGTTTGCTTAGGAGGCATTAGTTCAGGTAAATCTATAATCTTTTTGTTATCTTCCATCTTCTTGTCTTCATCATTAAAATCTGATTCAATTTTGTCCGTGTACTTTTCAACAGATCTTACGTCAGTCAAATAATAGTCTTCCAAAATTTTCTTGTAATCATCATTGATAGTGTAATTCTTGTAGATGTAAAAGTAGTTTTTCAATTCGGGCTGATTGAATTTGTACTCATTTCTGAATTTAAGCCTTTCCATAATGAATTTAAATGTCTTCCTCGTTAAGTTTGGATCATCTGGCAGATGAAGAGCTGTTACTAGCTGTTCTCGTGTTTCCCCGCGAGCTCCTTCAGCCAAGATTGCGAGTATAGCAGCATAGCCAAGTGGAGAAAATGCGATGTTCTTGTCATCGTCAATATATCCCTGAAGTTATACAAATCATTTATTAGTAATGTCATCTAACAAACTATTCACTGCATGTCGTGACAACGTTTCTCTCGTTTCACACGACCACCATTGTTATTGAACAAAAGATAACATTAATCTGCTACGATTAATTTGTTGTGGTTAATTTTTACATACCTGCATTATTGCAGTGGAAAGTTCGTTTGTAGCTTCACCAACGAAACTAGTTTCTTTGGGCTGGTTGGAACGTCCGCTTCGCAGCCATCGCGCATTCGCGACCCCTGCTGCCACCAACAGCACTGAAATAGTACAAACAATAAATATTATTATTCATATATATGAAGAACGACCTGTAGGAAACTAAACCGTCCAACTTGTGATTATTGGAGGAGAACAAATGTTCGAGTTTACCATAATTAAAACATAATGTAACTTCTAAATGATACTTATACGAGTAAGCGCTTTCATTATCTATCTATTGAACCTTCTTGCAGGAACAAAAAACGAACATTAGTAAATTCTCAAAGCGACACAGATTATAAAATTTAGTTACTAAAAACAGCGGCTACTTTACTATCTTCCCAACATATAAAATGAAGCTACATTTCTACCGTGATCGTATGCAATAACTTGCACTGATGGACGTGACCTAGCCAAACCGTTAACCATTGTCTCGGGAACGGTAACGATGGCGCGTGTAAAGCCTTGGTCATACTTAAGGATTCGGGATTCATTTCGATAGATTAAAACAAGCGGAGTAATTTTTTGTTATATAGATTTTTTATATAACAGATAGTCACGATACGTGTTTGAACATGCCAATATTTCGAACCAGTTGCCTGCATAGTGGTCACAGCGGAACTGATTAAATAACCGAGCAAGTTCCGCAATGTTATAAGTTTAAAAGAATTTGTATTGATTACGTGAAACTTTTTTTACCTTGGTATAATCCACGAAATCACTTGAACTAAGGAAGCAACTAGCATAAATACTTACTTCGAGTCGTTGCAAAACAAAATGACATACGTCATGACGCAGGAAATATGTAAAGTGTCATGGGTTAAAATTAACTATATTTTACTACTTTTGTATTATAGAATCATAATTAAAATAATCAATTATAACAATGATATATCCGTATGCTAAGATGCTATGATCAAAACAAGAGCCTTATTTATGATGGAGTTACGTTATTAACATAATTAATATGGTGATGGGACTGGTTTCGCGCGAAGACAGCGTCTAAGTAGGTCATGTGCTGGCAGCGGTATGCAATTACCTTAACTGTATCGCATAACGCAACTTATATTATCATATCCCCCGAAGCACTAAGCTCGTTACACTTCCAAGCAACGTTTTCTAGCTATACGTTCCAAGTCATTTCACCGAGAAAGCGACAATTCTATCTAAAATCATAGGTAGATAAGAACACGCTAGTGTTACCAGCGTAATTCCATTCTCTACGCGAGCTGATATAAACGATAGCAAAGATATAAAATATACGATTTACTATATTGATAAGTAGCATATTTTCCAAGATTGCAGGTAAGGTGGCAGCTTTAGATAGAAAAGTCTTCCAACCTATCAAATTCCTTCCCTCCTTATGTTGCTTAAAATGTTGAAATTCTCTTATTTCTTGAACCATTTGGAAAAGATAAATATAGCTAGATCATAGGAAGTACAATTTACGTATACGTACAGTAAAATGAAATGCTTGAAACATTGCAGAATGTAATGAGAGAGAAATAGTTAACAGGACAATTTCTGCAATTTCAGGCTCACTTTAAGACTATTTGGATTTTGAATAACTACACAATGAAGTGGCCTCGTGGTCGAATGGTTAGAGACGCTGACTGCAAAACCGAAGGTCGTGGGTACTATTCCCACCAAGGACAAAAACTTGTGGAATAAGCATATCTGTTTATTTTGTTTGGGCGTAATAAAAATATCTATATATGTATATAGGTATGTATTTTGACAGCCGTCCGTCAGCCGTCCATTAAATTGACTTATTTGTAATCAGATAGCCGTGCATGGAAATGTCCCACAGTTATTATTATTATTATTATTTGTCCACTTTATTTGCTACATATAGAGTAAACAAATTGTTAAGTCGCCGCAGCCGCATCTACATTAAAAACAATTTGAATCTGATTAAAACGTGTGTTTTGTTCAGATTTACTTTTATAAGAAAAAAACCTGTTCTTGTCTGCACAAGGTGGACGGCTACGGAGAAGATTATTATTATTATTATAACCCGTGTATTGTAATTATAATTACCTATTACTAAGCTGTGATAATTTTATTCAAACCACATATTAATACGTAATATACATATTAAACTCGAAATGTGAATATTTATTATGCTAACGTAAGCATTGATACTGAGTATTCTATACAAACATAAATGCGAAATGCTGACGTTTGGACGTTAAAACCTCTAACAGGTTTTATTATTTGGTAAGTGTGAACATCGCTTGATTTTTGAAAACAAATTTGAGGTACCTACCTACTTTTGATAATTTAGTTATAGTTAAGTCACTCTTTAAAACAGACATTGTTGACATAGACATAGACAGTCTATAGACATGCCGCATGGCATTTTCTACCAGACAACCCGGGGGTGGATGGGGAGAATTTGTGACGGGTGTTAAATTTAAAAGGAGTACACATAGATACATAGATATATAAGGAATATATATATATATATATATATATATATATATATATATATAAGGATCATCATTTTTTTAGT
>DWDX01001243.1:0-19707 GCA_018245675.1 Agara michaeli | reverse complement strand
GTTGCAAATACATAGCAGCAACTCCGATGATAGTTTACAGAATATCAGCAGAGCCCTAATTGAAGTGCGACGTGCAAAACTTTTCCCTATTAATTAATTATCCTAAAGTACTTATGCGGCTTTCGGAAATTTTGTACGCTGCTTAATCTGCTTCCTTTTATCAGAAAATGTGTTAATTACTGAGAACAGTGATGGATCATTGTATTTGAAGGTTAGGATTTTTGAAAAGTAAAGAAAAAAAGGAATTATTGCGGTGTACTATTATTTATATTTTTTTAATTCCTTAGCGGTGTAAAAATATAACAACGCAAGGTCCTGTATTAGTTTTATAATAGAGAAATTGATAAAACCTCATAATTTTTTGTAAGGTTAAGTTATTCTTATCCCATTAATTGCGCTGCGTTGTCCCGTTCTAAAGAATATAAGCACTTCATGGCTCTCTTGGTTAGGAATGTCTTTCTAGTAATCTATGTGAAATGTTGAATTATATTTTTAAAAATCTTTTTCATGTTATAAATATGTACATACATACCCAGGTGGAGCAATCTAACAGCAAAGCAAATAAAGTAAAGCCAAACATCGATTACCTCTAGTAACAAATTTGGTATATTTCATTAGCATATATTAAACGGTCCGTAAGCAGAGCTTAAACACGGCAATTTATTTGGAGACCCATGGAGTAGGACGGGAGCGACACTACCGGCCGTCGATCCGTCCCGCCTAGTTGCCGCCAATGAAAAACTGAATCACCGTCTCCCTCACCTAATTTAGGAGGACAAGTATAGTCATTAATACACACGTCACTCGCCGTCCTACTACAAAATGCGGCCCATTTATATCTCGTCTCAGGGAGTGAGAATTATGGTAATCACACGAATCGTGTCTTTTGTCTGTAATGGCGGGTAATTACCGAGGTACCTCCCGGGGACACTTCGTCTCCTGGAAGGGGCCCTGGAGCCCGAAAATTCGACACTCGTTAACCGAATCGTCTCAACTTTAAAAGGGAACGCGATTTTGAATGCCACCTTGGGATTTGTCGCAAGCAAACCCACTTTTTTCTACATTTTACGAAAATTGCCTTCCATCACTTTCCTCAGAATTGTTTACATGACGAAAACATAGCTTTTAAATCCGAGGACGACTTTTGACCTCCCGGTTATACCGTCCATATCACTTATTGACGTCTCCACTATGCATAAAACTGAACAATAATCAGATGGATCCCACTATCCGTGTTCCAGTTCGTTCGTTTTTATATTTTTCGAGCCATCTGGCATTTGCCTTCCCTCTTGTCCCAATGCAATCTTTACATTGGAGTCGACTCGCTTACTTATTGGAAGATAAAGAGGGTGTGTTTCGTTTCATTTGTATTGTGGTTGAGACCAACGAAATGGTATTTCTTCTTACAAGAAAGTACATAGTGCTATTACAGTAGTATGTTTGCAAGCTTTTTTCAAATAAAAAAAGGTTTTTTAGTGCGATATCTCCATAAGGTGCGCAAATTACAATGTTTTAATCCTGAGCCAGTTGAAGAGCCACCCGTTTCATTTACGTCGATCTCTCAGGATTATAAGATGGAAGGGGCGTTTACTTACGAGGTTTAGATTCAAACTGTCTGACAAATATCTCTATCAACTTGTTTCATAAATCAAGGTGTTGATGTATGAGAGAGCAGACTCGTCCCCGTAGAACTGTTAACTGGACACACTTAGACAATCTTAGAACAAGGAGGCGCTTACGCACACGTGCCACCTAAACTCGTTATCTGAAGCGTTTTGGGGTCGATTTAGAAGTTATCCTTGCAATCGATCGCAATGGAATTACGAAATACTAATTCATGTAGATTTATGTCGAGACCCAATTATGTTCAACAACAAATAGTTACGCGCGGAACAATCGAGTCGTACATTCTCGGAAATCGTTCACCAATTTCGATTTTAAATTTAGCACCAAAGTTACGCGGGAAACTCCGTACAATATTTATATGAGAGCAGCACCACGATTTATAGTTAGGAAACAATCGGGAACTTGGTCCGGCGTCATCGTGACTTCGTTTTAATTAGTACCCATTCATCCTGGAACAATTGAGTCTTCAAACAAATTCATTATCGGGAACTTTTCTATAGTCGTATAAGGTGTATTCAAAGTTTCCGATTGTAATAGATTTGCCGTAATTGCTTTTAGATTGAACACTGCGATGCTGCGTTCTGTCTTTCAAACATTATGTTACTTGATCTTAAATAAATTCAGTTTTCTGGTAGGAAATTTAACGGCATACAATTTATTTAATTCTTATTTAGCTAGATGTCTATGCGTAGAAAAGCAAACATTTCTTACAGGTCTACATAGTTGTCGTATTGTGGTAGAAATATACAATTTATGCCTATGATTTGCTACTCTTATTACTAAATTACTGCTTTAACAGTGAAGCAAAAGTTTTAGGCTTTTACAACAGCTGCTTTCTCAATCCCATGAGTTGTGTACAAATAGACCATTAGGCTTAATGTAAATCTATACGTGGACAATGTATCATGTCAAGTAGCGCCCGCCGCTTGCCGCACCGATAAGATTACTAGACAAAGGAAGTCCACCCATATCACTACCACGACGACCGCTAAATGCGAACCTTCATTTACTACCCTTGTCCTTAGCTAAACAATTCTCAAATTTAACTCTAGGCTTATACGGTCCATAATACTTGTTACGATCTTTATTAGTGTTGTAACGTCGACGTCTGCTTCGTTAAAGGACAGTCAGCTTTATTTATGTCGACATACTGGCAATGTTGCCTTATTTGTTCTAGGTGCTTCAAAATTTATAGATTCAAAAACACACTGAAAGCGTATAAACATAGGGTTCAATTTTAACTGCCACTAAATGGCTCGAGTACGCCTTGATGAGGAATAATAGCCTTTTTGTGGATGATTTTAGAGGTGGTTTTTTGCGGTTGGTTAAACTGGCTGGACGGGTGGTTTCCTGGCCCGATAAGGAGACGATGTTGTCCAAGTCAGTACGTCACGCGACTTGCACTAATTTATGTTGTTGCGATTCGAGATATGAACCCCGCGGACGCCACCTTGGACCAGCAGCGTTTTTTTATGGGCAGTTATGTTAATGAACTGTCTAACAAAACGAAGGGACATTTCTAATTTGCATACAATACGAAATGCACTTCCCCAAATATAAAAACTGAATTTAATGTCACATTTATATCTAAAATAAAAAAAGGCATTATAAACAGATTTTCGGCATAGTTCAAATTACTCGGGTGTTTAAAAGTAAAATTTTAAGTACGTCACAATGTTTAACCTAGGTAATGCAATGAGTTTTAAAATAGACAGAGTTGAAAAACGATAGAAATTTGTATGTGGTTTATATAATATTGTCTCCAGACAAATGTAGCGACAGAAAAATGTAAAACGTTTCGTTTGTAATTTTCCGTCAAGTGAAAAAATACAGATCACAAAATTGATATCCAGAGAGATGTTTCAACTTTTGAGCTTGTTAGAAATTCGCGGACGCTCCTTCATTAATGGTTAAGAGTAAATAGAGAAAAAATAAAGTAACAGACGACGACCCGATCACGTTACCGCGTAACTGAATATCCACTGACTTACTACATCTGCTAATGGTCGAAACAGTGCTGCGCCGACATCAATCTCACTATCTCATTGTACATATTTCTTTGTCTAAATCCATTAAATTAATTACGGCTATTCGGGGAGCGGACTGCGTATTTATTAGGCTCGTTATCATTCATTGCATCTTTCGATAGCGATGTGGCCGGTGAATTTGAGTTGTCTTGATAGATGCTCGAGTTACATGAAAATAGGGGGCCAAATTAGCTGTCGGTGGAAGAATGCAGTTACAGCCGTGACTGATTTCCGTCGACAGATTTCGGAGGCGATTCGGTGAGACAAAGATACATAGGTGTCATCGGGCACGTCGATAAGGGAGCGCCAATTGGGAAATTCCTCGCAATATTGGACGAGGTGCGAGTGGAGATCTGCGCGTTGTATTTATTAGGGAGTTTAATCACGATTTGTCAGATGACTAAAGGAAAAATGCTTAAGACGAAGGTCTTGACGTTTAGTTTATTATAAGTTAAGAATTTTAAAAGTAAAGAAATAAAATCCTATGGATTTGATATGAACATTTTAAAAGCGTTTTAATAGTTTTAATTACAAAAGTATTTAATTGTTTGAAATCTAATTAATAAGTAGAAAAAGAGAATACCACAATTAGACCGTATACTACTGTTTTATTACGTTGAATGGATGGTATCGAAATTAACACGACTCCAGGATGAATAAAGATATGCTTTATAGCTCCCAATTTGACCTGCAAAACATTTGAACAGGATAACGACATCGTGGGCGAACACGCCGATTTAAACGTGGTCCTTTGATTCGACCTACCTCGAGATGCCTGATAACCGACAAAGCCTGGCTTCATTAACCTTTACCCGTTGAAAGCATTAATTACCCTTAATAGAAACAAACAAAACTCGAACAGATAAATGGACCGAGATAGTTATTTAATTGTCTCATCCGAAGTGCCGAGGAACGTCGGGGATACAATGGGAGATAAAGAGTTGTTTACGGGACGGGTAGCTACTGAAGATTGAAGCTGGAAAAATTTATTTTCTATTGCCATCGTACTCTTTATGTTATTTATTAAAACAACATGTTTATGCAATATTTACTTCATAGGCAAATGTTGTTTTATAACTTTTTTTCTCTTTTATTTCCATCTCATAATTTTGGCAAGAACATCTTCACTTTCCTTTAGGAAATTGCAACTATTTTTACTTTCGTTGTGCTAAGCAACACGACTATTGTTAATAACAAATTGAAGATAAGTCCTGTAGTCATTTCATTTTGACGAAACAATTCGAAATTTAAATTCACAATTTTGCTCTTAACTTTTGTCAAACTTTCCTTTTCTCATCGCGTCCCCCTTCTAACGAACGATTCGCAAACGAGATCGTGAATACAGATTAATGTTTTATATAATTGCTTCAACAACAATGTAATTTGCAGCGAACAATCAGCGTTGGATCGGGAAACGCTGCGAATATATCACGCTTCATTATCTCTTCCTGACAGCTGGAATCTGGAAGAGGGATAAGGTAAGGACTAGACTGTATTTAACTAAATAGTATTTTAGTATTACACAACAAATGTTTTGCATTCCCTCTTTACGAGAATTACGTAACACCATCGTAATAAAAAATGAACACGTAGGTACAAACGGGTTAAAAATGATAATGTACTATGGAATAACTCAAGAAACAAATGCTCAAAAGACAATCCATACTTAAGTAAGATACATGACCCTGTCAAAGGGCATCATTAGCCGAAAATGTTCTTGAAAGAACGTGGAATCTCAACTGCCTCGCGCAACTGCTCGGATCTGATATGCATGGGACGGTTCAAATGGCGGAGACACGTCAAGTGCTCCCGAACCCGGTCATATTTCTACCGCTTTTTCGCCCAACACGTTTGATAGAGATTGATGATCGGTCACCCCTCGCCCCGCGACCACCGAGCTTACGCGATTACCCCGCTAAGGGGATTCGAATATATCCAAATTTAGATCGTGATGGACGTTTCTTACGCGGATAACTATCACGATAATCCCTGGGCGTATCGCGTTAAGTAATCGATAAAATATTTCAATGATTGGAACGATGCGATTCGGTTTTTCCTGATTTTGTAAACTACGTATTTTACGTTCGTTGCTTATTGTACAATGTTACATAATGAAACTTTTCATGAACAGCGTACAGGTCACAAGTAATTAATTTGCTATAATCTAGGTTTAGAAGCTCTTGAATTTTACCTACATTTGTTATATAACTATTTTGATTTGTCACTACAAACATGTTGTGACGGATACCTGGCGAATGTTTTTATCTTTTTCCAAACACGATGCAAAATGGTTTGATGGAACGGATCACATCATTTCATCAGTGAAAGCTGGTTTATTGTTCTCATGTGTGTGTTCCGCCTGAAATACTTGGTTGGGATTTTAAATGGATTTTTGGGTTCGATTCAATTATTTAGATGCGCATTGCTTTATTACTGCTGTTTTCTGGAGCAATACAGTTTTTTATGGAATCATCATACTTTTCATAAGTAAGGTAGATACAATAATAATGGTTATTTCACTGAATACTTAACATTCCAACAACTAAGATTTATGGTTAAAGAGGTTGCTATGACAAACAGTTTGTTTCATGTAACGAATCCTTTTACCAGTTTTAAACAATACCACATTAAAAAGGATGATTTAAAATAGTCCACCGGCCTATACTGAGACTCGAAACGGTCCGACATCGTAATTATTCCATTTCACACGTTGTGCGTTTTTTACCGTCATAAAGTCGCTAAATTTATGCCGAAGAAATTTTCAACAACGGCCGAATTGTTCATTCACGCCGAAGACAATAGTCATATATCTCCTACTAATATGATAAGCCGCACAGTAACTCGATTAAAATAAGGATTCCGTCGTTATAGCACTGTAACCGTAACTGTCCACAAATACGATAGTCGCAACATAACATTTCGCTCATGCGATTCCGAATAGTGTTGGCATCACAAAAAGGTGAATTTAGCGTGTTTCCAGAGGGTGGGTTAATACGCGTTGATAACCATAGGTAAATGTTAGGGGTCGGGTCGAGAGTGCTCAATTGCGGTAAAATCATATCGGGTGGGAAATAAATCAGCAAGTTTCACGGCGCCTCGAGGCGGCTCGCATTACACCCCGATTCGTTATCTGCATTTTAAAATAAAACGTTGCCGCGCCGGGACCTGACGTGACATTGACAGGTGCTCAGTGTTACGTTCGCGTTCTCAGCACAAGCGCGACACTTCTGATTTAGATTAATCGTACAACTTTGTTGTTTTGTACGCACTTGCACCGTCTAAAGGGAATACGTTAAAACGTGAACAAAATTTCGTAACTGAAATGATTTTTCACATTTTTGTAACCATAAAGATTCCATAAAATAGTTTTGTTATTACTCTTCCGATTTTTAGTAAAGTAAAGAAAATGTATCGAAATATTTACTAAGCGATATTTGCAATAGAATACTAAATAGACTCAATGTCATGCGGTCTTATGAACCATAGTAGTTAGATAGCTCTTCACCTAGTACAATTTACACAACTTGCAACGCTTTCTAATAAGAGTTCCATTCGAACAACTATTCTCTACATTGCCTAATGTTTGGTAAAAGTACGCGCTAAAATTGCTTCGATTTCGTGCCCAGGCCGAGGCACACTCCGGGATAGAGTGTATTCGTCTTTGTGCCGAAATAGATGTGCATTAGAGGGTTTCTTCAAGTTTTTTGGTAGTTTCCGGCAGGGTTGGCGTCGCGATTAAACGAATGTCATTTTGATTTATATGCGCAATTATTACACATCACACGCCCCCCGGATGCTGCGGTTATGGCGATTCATTTGCGAGATTACAAGGGGTTGGCGGCTGCAGGAGACGACGTTTGTACAGAGTGATGCCTGTCTTTAGTGATAGTGCGTTGTATTGGAATTATCTTTAATCGTTGGGGTTGGAAGGGTTAAAATGAAGTATCTAATAACATACAAATAGAAACATCGGCAATAAACTCATTTTTTTTAATTGCCTCCAGTGATGGCAAATAAATACAGATTTTGTATATACTTATGCATATATTCTTTACGATATTTTTATAGAACTTTTGTTAATACTGTCCAATACAAAGTGTAACTTTTACCTGGAAATTTATTCGAGTACAAATTAATGTACATATGATAACATTTACATAGTTAATCAATAACCTTTTTTCCAATAGAATCGCGGATAATTCACGAAAAGAGATAATCTCTGTAGTTATAATTTGTGCTACCAACATAAATTGAATCCATGTTGCGCGAGTAAACATCGTTATCACAAACAAGTTATGTTAATGTTTATCGTGGAATTATTTATCGAGTGTCAGTCTAATCAATCATCTGCCGTTTGTTTAATGTATTTACCCAAACGATTCGTGAATATACAAATTGGTCATTCGTTGGCCATCTACTAGTTTATGTGAAGTCAGTTTTTATTTTACTACTGCCAGTTGTTGATCGTTGATGAACGCGGCTATAATTTTGTGGATAATATGTAACACTACTCTGATTTGTACCTAGTTGGATTCCCGCAGATTATGAAGTTCCTTTATTCATTGACAATTTATATTTACGCCGAGATATTCCGGAGGCGGCCGAGCCAACTAGTAATTAAGCTAGCTTAAATATGAAACGAATTGTGATCTTCCTTCTTCGTTATTTATTTTGCCTCTTTAGGACATGTATATAGAAAAGCATAGCAAAGCCTCATTTCGAAAAATAATAATTATAAGAATCGTTCTTAAATATAAATTGTATGGTTAATCTATTTGAATATTCTGCGTTGGTGAACTTTATCTAATAACAATAATAATTATAAAAGTAAAGGACGAACAAACTATTAATACATGTATATTTCCTATTAGCAGATTCTGTTTGATTTTATTAGCAGTTCTAAAAGTGAAATGAAATATTAATTTAATAAATAATTAAGACTGTCTCTTGACAATTACTTTACATTATTAAAAGATTTTGTGACCGTTACATTATTAAAAGATAAATTAATATCAATGGAATTATAGATAAACTGTTACAATCGTGTTTCATGTACACAGATAAAGAAAGTCGTAAACAGCTTACTTAAACGGGAGCTACGATTTTTTTTTGTGTTTTGGATCGATGTCTTGTCTAGGGCACAAGAAATATAAAATTCAAATATCGCGATAATTTCAACACTATAACGACGAAATAAAGTACAAAATAGCATTGCGCGCGTACGATAGCCGATCGACGTACGGTCAAGAAAAGGTCCTTGAAAAATGGATCGGTACGGTCACCGGGGCGCTCTTAAAATCCATTTACAAATGTAAACGGAGCGTTGCGCCAACACGGGGCTCCGGTCTCACGGTCCGGGATCAAGGATGGAACCACTCGCTCTCGGTCATCCATCGTAGGTACCTATGAGTTGTTAAAGAAAGATGGCCGCGATACCCCAGATGACACAATGCGATGGCCCGAATCCATTTCGGTATGATAATAGTTTTTCCCAATGTAATTTATTTCCTACCTAAACATACTTACCTATATTTATTACATTAAAACTGTATAATAGATCGTATAATGACTATGAAGTTGATTTAGTTGTTCTGTAAATGCCAATATTCTTTGCACCCACGCAAAGAGAAAAGTATAATAATTTATGTTTATTAAAAATCTATTTAATTTCATAAATCGATGCGTTTTTAATGTTACCTGAAATTAATTAATACTTATATAGATAAATATATACTTCAGCATGTGTTTGTTGCATGGAAAATATTTAATACATACATTTGATAAAGACGCAAGTCATTAAGTGAAAAAAATATTTAAAAAACTGTTATTATTTTTCATATATAAAAACATGAAACATGAAACATTTAACATGATGATAGTGAGAAAAGTAGTAAGTATACAAAATTCGATAGCGTTATTTGACATTTACTAGAAACTGGTTACAATTGAGTAATTTCGGGTCGATAAAGAACCGTCAGAAAGTGAGAGAAAATTATATATGTAGTATACGGACACGAATAACGAAAAAAGGTCCGACCTAATGGTGTAATAGCCATGACGCTTACACGTTACATATATGTATGTCCATGCCGCCACTGGTCATTAATGCTTTTGACTACTACATTTAGCATCAGATACACCAGCAGGGTAGTGTTCAATGACTTCCTGCTCATCTTATAGGAGAACCAGCTGGTACAATTGGCGAAATATTACATTTGATCGGGATTTTGCCCGACGGTATATACATATGATATTCGTTGAGGACGTTGGAGATTGATGATGGTCTATATTTTGCCTGATCGGGCACTTGGACATTTTCTGTTAGATATTTTTAAAGTAGGGCCGTTCGTTGCCACATTTATCATATAGTGATGTATAGCGGTATTTGTATGATTTGTATATTTGCATAAATGGGATAAAGGACCTGTGATAAGTTGTTGCGTTTAGACTGATCGAGTTATTATGACAAACCTTAGAGGTTTACAGCCTTACACGTAATGGGAATTTTAATATGGGTACCTTGAATTGTAGACGAAGCACGTCAGGTTTGTTAGGACAGAGATATTAGAGATTCGGTGCTTTCTGCCTACCCCTTTAGGGACCTGGCGTGATGGTATAATAATAATAATCTTGAATGATCTGGCCCACTTTACCTAAAGGTTGCATCTTAGTACATTAATGTATGACTTGCGGTATGCCGTTACCTACTTACAAGCGTTATAAAAGTAACTAGGCAATTTACTTTATTGAACTTATAAAACCCATTCTGTTTCATATAAAATGTACCCGATTATTAGGATGGTGCACACATTGATTTTATAAAGCACGGACTATATTGGTATTTCGATTGACTGAACGATACGCTAATATAAATGGCTAAAATCGCCATACGGAGCAGCATCAATTTATGGAAGTGGTCGGCCAAATAAAGCAGCTCGTACAAGTACACATACACACACACACACACATATACCCCCCCCCCCCACACACACATTTATATTTGGAGTCTACCACTGTGCTTTAGTGTAACAAATCTACCGACACATCGTGTGGCTTACCTCGGAAAGGTAGTGTTTAGTGTAGAGAAAATTAAAAAGGAAAAATAAATACCAAACTCTTTTATTGAAATAGCCGCATGCAGAAGTCGAAAAAGAAAATAAAGCGCCTTATTAGACGTTATCTGCTAGCTAAATAAAGGTT
Source organism: Agara michaeli (assembly GCA_018245675.1). Taxonomy (NCBI): domain Eukaryota; kingdom Metazoa; phylum Arthropoda; class Insecta; order Lepidoptera; family Hesperiidae; genus Agara; species Agara michaeli. Next base: position 8,854 of record DWDX01001243.1, on the reverse strand, counting down.
TGAGTTATGACTGCCACTGTGTGGATTAAAATGGATTTTTTTCATAAAAATGGGCAATAACCGAGCGGTGAGGGTATCCCCAGCGGATACAGGGCCCTATTCGAGGAATTTCATTACTCCCCCTGACCGTAACGCCTTTGCAGTGCTCGCAGGATTCTCGATAAAGACAATTGATTTTTAGAACTTGCAACATTGATTTAAAATTAATTATCGGTGAGTTAGAATCCACGAGCATTATCTGTGTAATAATAACCTTTCAAAGATAACACTGATACAAATGATAAATGAGTAATAACTCAAAATTACGGAAGATAAAAAAAACGCAGAAGAGAATTAGTCGTTCCAAATTTGTCCGTTAATACACAGAGATTAAACGAATTGACGAAAACAAACAACTTAAATTCAACGAGTTTCCGTTTTATACATAGAAGGTTTTTCATGACAGTTTTTTTGTTGTTTATAGAAAAAATTAAACAAAACCAAATAAAATCTAACCATAAAAACTACTTTTCGAAATTCCTAATTCCAAATTATGTGTGTAGTTCGACAGTCATTAACATTTATTACCATCAAATTGGGTGCGTGCAAGAACGTATTAAAACGGTATTATAATGAAAATATTACGCAGGCATCCAACAAAAGGCCTATCATCCGATAGAAACGCTCCAAATCCGGGAGAAGTTGTCGAGTATCTACAAGAGTATTCCATCAGGGCGGAGTTCGCACCTACGCATTTTTATGTTTTCATAAATTTCCGCCTTGATCAATATTTTATATTCGCACCCGCGCCGAATGGGGCTTTTTGCGAGCCCCCGGCATTTATTTATTCGGCTGCGGCCCCCGCGAGAGCCGACACTTGCGTTCGATACATTTTTCACTCGTATAATGTTATCACGTTCGTGTAACATCGTTACCGCAACTTCGCCGCTCTGCGCTTCTTAATTTTTATCCATTTTGCCCATGTCTGCTGGTATTATGATTTTGGTCTACTTGTATTTCCCTCCGCGGCTTGCTTATAAAGGAGTTATGTAGATGACCAAGATTATGAATTACCATCAAAAATCAGCTCGTCTTATAACAATAAAAGTCATGTCAATTAAAATTTAAATTAAAAAAATACACATATCAAACTTTACATTTTATTCTTATTATTCCTATTATTCTTATTATTCTTATTATTCCTATTATTCCTATTGTTATTTTTTGTTTTACCGTCCATCTGCTTAGTTTTATAACTGATAATGCTTTTGTTTCTAAACTGTTTACTTTTTTTTTTAATGTTGCGCAAACTTTTATATTAAGTACATAATATGAATGGATAATTCCTATGTATCATGATATGCTAATATTTAATTTATGTACTTAGTTGGTGTGCCCTTACTTAAATAAATAAATAAATTTCCAGTATTAGTCGTATTTGTATATAAGATGCATTTATTTATCATTTCTGTAAGGATTTTGCGTAACATTGAAAATATTCACAGGAAACAGCAATCAAACAATGAAAAAGCCCCTCCAATATGTAAAGCGCCATAAAAGAAAGCGGCACAACGTCCATGTTATCGGGAGTATAAATAAAATGTAGTTTTCCAATAGCTATCAGTAACGAGTGACAAATATTGGGAAACTGGCGTCCGAGCCGTCCGTGCACATTATCAGTGGCTGGTCGGCATAATTTATTTGCCGGAGCAAATAGGATTAGCGGCGGGGCGCAACGAGTCATTTTTTTGGGGCCCAAAAGGAAGCCCGCGTGGCGGACCAACATGCCTCCTCTCGATTGAGTCTAACACTGCGTCACTGCATAGTAATTTATATGACCGACAGATTTAACGTGCTTTCGAGCGGCTACTTTCAGCTACGTCTAAAAAACTACATGTGAAAAGTTGTATCGTTATTTTTTGAATGTTAAAAAAAAATCGTAACTATAAAGTTGCTCATGTATCTATAATTATATCTTTCAAATAACTGAGAAATATCCATAATTCGACGATATTAAGAAGCAAGAAGTGGCAGTGAATTGTATCATGCATAAGTTACACGGATAAATCTGAACAAGTTCAATATACATTTAAAATTATGCAAGTGTGATATTTTTTCATACATTTAGAAGAAGGATATATTAAGGAGTGTTACTTTTCCTTTATAAAATTACAAGCTTGCATTTGGGCATAAACAGTAAGTTGAAATGTAGGTCGGGACGTGACAGGTGCCCTTAAAAGCTTAGAGATTGTATGGCTGTAAGTAATCCGAGGGCGGCCTTATCCGATGTTCGAACAAATAAAAATACTTATCACGTAATACGCCCAGTCAAGGTAATAAACTGTCGCTAACAATCAGCGGCGACCGGAGTTAAGAATGAGATTTGTCATCTTTCAGCTAAAGCCAATAGCGTGTCTTGGAATTATATAAGCCCACTAAACATACATAGCAAACGTTTAGCTGACAAATAAATCGCAAATAACATAGACAAAAATTCTTGTAATATTTCCTTAAAAGTATTCTAATCATGATACAGTGTGTCGATAAGTTTCTCTTACATACAATACTTACCGAAATTCCTTTGTGCAGCTTCATTTGTTAACCGTATGGACATTTGTTAACCGTTGGACAAATTTCCTATCTGCTTTGAAATTGAAATTTTCAAACAACGATCATCAATCGTCAAACGGTACGGTGATGTTTTCTGTTGCAGCAAAACACCCGTTTTGTCGGTCTGTTTTCGCGGCGTCGTTTTTGCGCGGCCATGTTGTTGTTCCCGGTCGCGCCGGCGGCGGCGGCGTCGTGTATAAAAAATAATATACATGCAAATTTTTCGCGGATTTATGCAAAGTAATGTATAAACAATGCTTTGTGGTTTACACTTTAGTGTTATAGTGGCTACCTGTCTTTGTTATGAAGGATTATTTTAAACATGAGTACATATGTACGAGTGCCAAATGTGTACACGGCACGAGAGTGTAGTGATTATATTATGGTCTAGTGCGTTGGGTGCTGCGGTAATCTAATTGTAATGACGCGTATCTCTGTCGAATAGTTGACAGTTAACTTTAGGATTCTTATGTGTTGGAGTTAGGTGGCGTGGAGTAATACACTACAAGTAAAATAATATAAGCACTTTCGGAGTAATAAAACTCAACTTAATAACGTTATATATTGAAATTTTATATCGATATAAGCAATGACTATCACAAAATGTAGCTTTTTATTTCAATTACATAGAAATGGCAAATCTCTTCCATCATGCCGATGCATGTAGCATGTATTCCTACATTCTTATATATCCGGTAAACCACGTTGCGCGGAGCATACCTCAAGAAAGCGATCAATATTTACAGCTTGTAACGCGATACCGTCAATATCGAACGACGGCCGTGGGCGATAAATAACTTAAATAAATTGCTGGGATTACAATTTTTGATGTGATGACGTATTGAACTTTTATAAATGTTAAATAACGTTGGCATTACAACTGTTATGCAGATAACACGTTGGTAACTACGCAGAAGGGGGGAGATAGCTAGCTAAGTTTCCTAACGATAACGGCCGAAATAGAAACCTTAAAGTACGCTTGTAACACGAAAACGTTTGTAGATATTTGCCACTCACATCCATAAGTCGACTGGACCAGGTGTTACCTAATAAAATAGATCACTCGCAATCTGTAATCTCATCAAGGTTCGAAATGCTTCTCAGGTCTTTAAGCGTTCAATTATTACGTCTTTTTGTCTTAAACCAAATTATAAGCCTGACTATATTACTATTAACAACTACTTTCATATCAAAACCACGCCTGTGTCGCCGTTGTTAAATGAGTGATCGCTAGCGAAAAAATTACATTATCATATTCAAGCTACGGAAGAATCAGTGGAGTCGGTCTCTGTTGTCACAGAAAGATTACAGGTATTTTATTTGTTGGGTGTTACTCATATATTAACTGCGATTAGCTATACGACATAAGTTCTGAGCAATTCGTGAAGTTAGATATATTTTACAAGTGTTTAACAAATACTTCAGTTTTCCTACATGACAAAATTGTTTTCATCAAACCAATGACATTCTAAGGCTTCAGATGATCAGTCTATGCAATTCTAATTTCCGAATTCCCGAGCGGGACAAAAAAATAATTTCGAACAATTTCAATAAAGCCACAATTTCACAGGCGCGTTGGCGCGAACTCGCGAGTGTTACAATTTAATAGAACTTCAAAAGGGCTGCTGATTCCACCACAATTCTATCAGCTTAGCGCGAGATCCCGGGCATTACGCGTATAAAAAGCGGTTATCGCTTCGGAGGGGTGAGGTGCGCAAATGGGAACGCGAAGGATGCAGAGGCGACACTACGAAAATGTAACTTGAACAGAGTTTCACCACTGCTTTTTCGATTATTTTGCATACATCACTGCTTGCTGATTATGATAAAAAATGGTTTGTAGTTAAATCGCAATGTAATGTGTGTATATTTTTTGGAGTGCAAGGTTGTTTTCTTGTCGTAGGCACTTTACGTGTATTTGATTAAATACATGATTTGTGGGTGTTTAAATGCATAAAACAGATAAAAGTACGATCTCTAAGTTCTTTCTTACAATTCTGTACGTTAAACCTATTGGCTGAAAATAATAGCGGCTTCAAGTAGATCGTCAACAAAATTAATTTGTCGTTCAGAGGCAAACGACTCATTTGGACGGCAATAATCAGAACGTAAAATGTTTTAGTGTTGCTACATTTAAAAACCCTATAAAATTTAGTGTTACTTTAAAAACCCATAAAAATAAATGCTGTGATTTGAATGCAATAAATTCCAATGCTATTCTCAATTTTATTCTGTGCACGATCCTTTACTACTCTTAAACTCCTTGATTCATATTTTGGAATTACATACATGGCTGCAGTGTTACAAAGTTTATTTAAAAACGAGCCTTTGCCCGCGGCTTCGCACGCGTTAAGAACTTTCATCCCCTATTTTATCCCCTTGGGGGTAGAATTGATCAAAATCCTCCCTTAGCGGATGCCTACGTCATAACATCTACTTGCATGCCAAATTTCAGCCCGATCCATCCAGTGGTTTGAGCTGTGCGTTGATAGATCACCATGTCAGTCAGTCACCTTTGAGTTATATATATTTAGATAACAGGTTTTTCCCATGAAAAAGAAAGTTTTTTAAACATACCTAACTAGCAATACTCAAAAGTAGTACACGTATTAATTTTTTGTAGGGTATAATTAATGAATGCATATTTATCTATTGCGCCTACACTTGGAAAGCATTCATTTAGTGAAATAATTTCGACTTTGATCAGATATTCTGTATACAATTTCACACGAATCGATCAGCATTTAACGAACACATAACTGAAGCAATATTCACATAATACATAGGAAACGATACGCAGACGTCGTGCAATTAAAATAAAGCTATTTCAGCGCTGAACCGTCGATTTAACTGGCACTATTTAGGGACGATTACGCTGCGTCATTGCCCATTGTCCAGTGGCGATTAAGCGCGAACTACAATGGCCCCAATCTGACCCCTAACGAAGCGACTTCGCTCGTTTCCGTACCACTTCGGACCAAAGACGTAATTTGCGGCAACGAAAATTGTAGAGCAAAATTTGACGGAATTACCAACTTCGTAACTCAGACGCAGCCAGTTAAGCGGCTTCAGCGTTCTTTGAGCGACCTATTACACTGCAGCTCGATAACTTTAAGCACCAAACAACAATATCCGGTAGCGCAAAATCAACATAGTTTAACAACTGCACTACAGCAATGTGTATAACCAATTTATTTGAGGAATGTTCTAGCAAAAAATAGCGATAAAAGAACGGATCAGCAAATGCTCAGTATAAGATATGTAAATAGTTACAAAATATATACATGCAGTTAGAATGCTGTACGAGCAGATGTAATTACGACAAGAAAAAAACATGTTTTTTCGTTTCAAAAATTTTAACGTAATGTTATTGAGTTAAGTCATTGTTATTACTGATGCACTTCTATATCTTTTTCAAATCCATAAAGAACGAAAGACGGCGGTTTTCAAAGCTAACAACTGTTCAGTAATATTTCGTATCGCGCCGTTGTCGTAATTACGCGTTGACAAAGGCACCGCTCGCCCTTTGTCGGGGTGCGCCAATAATGACGCTGTAAACTTTACTAATTTCCCTACAGCAGCGAACGTGGCAAAGCACAGTTCGCGTTTCGAAAACTCGATGCTTCAAGAACTGCATTATAGAAATTATGCCTTTTTTGTGGGTTTCCAGCGTGAAAATACAGTAATATTTACTCTGAAACTACGAACAAGTCGAGCAGAAACAGGGGATGTCAGATGACAGATTGATAAAAATATTCATGAGTAGGTACGATTTTGCGAGCGCGTTAGCTCGTCTGCTGCAAATATTACCATCGAATGAGCAGTTTTAAGTCTCACCTTACGCTTGTAGGTGCGTGAATAAGTAGTTACACGATTAACTTCATTATCTTTCATTGTCGCTACTTGGCGGTGTATTGCCCAGTCGTGTAATAAGAGCGGAACGCATAGCAGGCAGAAACTAAATGTGTTGTAGGATTTATATACACTATACTTGGTTAGCATAGTACTTTAGGATGCACATTTGCAATATTTTTTTATAATATCATCAACATATCTCCATAACAATCAAATTATTACACGAGCAACTGCTCCATAATCATATTGAAACATGATTAGATTAGGTAATTACATTAATTGTAGTCACAATATGCGATTACTGGTTGATTATTGACAAGTATTGTCTTTGATCACTTGCATTCGCGAATGATTAAATTAATTGTCTACATTAAGAAATTGGAAAAAATAATCTAAGACATTTATTGCTAAATATTTATTTGTAACGATCGATAAACGATTATGTAACGAGACGGTTACAACATAGCAAACCATGTTATAGCTATTCATCCATTAGATATGTCCACAGCTGACGGTGTCTACCAGGTACTATCATATGGCCGGTCGGGCTGTTTGCTAGGTTAAAAGAAGAGAAAAAAAACAGTTGTAATTACTATAAGTGAAAACAATGTCAATAGTGACCAACATACAATGTTAATCCTTTACCGTAAACTATGGGTTGATGAAACTTGTTGGCAAATTGTTTTGAATTTCGATTTTGGCGAAAATGGCTTTTACAAGCACCTATCTATAGTTTGGTCTACATTGTTATCACTGCTTCGTTATACGTAACTGAAGTAAAAGCATGTCGGAAGTAATACGGACAGTCCTACATTCCGACAAAGAATCTATGGCCAGGCTACTAGGCTACTCCACCATCATTTTTGGAACTGAAACCGTTTAAAATATAGCAGACATTAGCGTACTAAATAGTAGTTCTTTTTTATATAGTAGAGCAAATGCTCTTTCTATATAAAAAAGAAAGCAGAAAAAATCTGTCAGTAAAATTGACGATGAAATTCCGAAGTCTGCTGTAAAATTGACGGTGACTAAAGTACAGTCTGACAGCTGTCGGTAAGTTCACTTATACACAGTAAGAGAGTTTTAAATGGAAGACGCAATGTTGTAAAGCACTAAATATTCTGTGCGTTTTTTAATTACACAAACGAAGTGGTCTCCGCCGTTCGTAGAATCTCCGTTGCACACTAATTTAATTTAATTTCGATAGTATTCTGAATTAATGATTTGTCAGACAGAAAGCGACATGCGACATACGATTGTTGTGCAGGTCTTTTTTAATGCGGAAATTTCCAGACGCGTCTACTCGTATCTGATTTCACATTAGGCAACGGCAAGACAGCGGTACGTTACGGACAGCTGATAATTACATATATAACATATGATATATAAGTATGTGTAAATATATACCATAAGTGTAGGTGGCCAAAAAATTTTGTGTATCAGATCGATTGTCGCCGAATGCTATTTTGATATTATAATTCAGTTCAATAGCTTCTCGTGAATAGTGAAACCACTTTCTCACATTGCAGGCTCCGTTGCAATTACGCCGCTTATTCCCATGAGTCCGGAAAAGCTTAAGACATAATTGAGACGCAGAATTTATCGAAACTTAAGAAGCTGTTAATTATTGTCTCTATTGTTCGTCGGCTAACGATTTAAAACAAAGGATCGGGTCATTTGGAGCGTAATCATGTCCATTGTCCTTTAGCGGTTTTCTATTAAACGGTAATGGCGTAAAGGCGCTAAATGTTTCGTTAGTAAGTCCTGCGTCATTTGAAAAAGGTACGAAAACACTGAAAAGTAACGTTTTTTCATCTCGTTCGAGGTTCGTAAGTCTCAGCGTTCCGATTGCTATAATCGGGTTTTTTTTATTACTGTCAAGAAAATGCCGCTTGGGTAACTGAAATGGTTTTAGGCAACTATAATGAGTCCGAAATCAATGTTTATCATTGTGTGTATATTTGTACGAAATTACTAGAAAAAGGTTTTTGGTCAATTTCATTAATTTACTTCACACTGTGTCCTTTGACTACTGGAGGCTAAGTTAGTCCATCTCTATATATATATATATATAGCAGTTCCGCCTTTTCTTTGCATTATTTTGAACGATACTATACTTCTACACGAGTAATTCAAACCACAGCATATCGATTAAATAGTATAATAATAGGTAAAATATTCATATAAGAATAGGTAGTTTAAGTGAATATACCTACGAGTTACTAAGTTTAAAAAATTAAAATAGCAAATTATATTAAACAATAATATAACAACAGAATAGCTATCACGAATTCAGCATGATATTTTATTTCTTTATAGAGTTATTATTATAGTAACATTAAATAGCTTAAAAATTTGTATCAGTATGGCGAACGTTTCTAACGAAAATACGTTTGCGGGCTCCGTTAGT
>DWDX01001242.1:0-19711 GCA_018245675.1 Agara michaeli | reverse complement strand
TTAGAATTTCTAGTAGTGACTCAGAGTCTGCATGTGTGCCCGGTGCATGGCAATAGGCTCACCACCTATTCCATTGTAGGACATAAACGTAACCGGTGAAATGTGGGGGTGTTCTACACTCCTCCGCCCACCCCTTAGGGGATTACAGGCGTGATGTTACGTAAATGAATAAAATAAATAGCTTTTCTAAGTAACAGACTTTTTTATTGGATTCGTAACTCATTCGTTTACAACCACCAAAGTCCAAATGTCCCATAACTCAGAGGAAACATACATCAGAGGAATGTAACTACTATGAAGACAGTTTTTTTTTGGAAAGAATTCATAAATTCCTAATAATCCTGTTTCAATGCTAATTAATTTCTATTCGATTTTAAAGTAACCGCGATATAGTACAAGATGCATTATTATTATTTTACATAATCACAAGTCTATATGAATGTTGTGTAGAGATTCATAAGTTGTCGTACTATGAGTTGTGTTGCAAGTCACATTCAGTACGTTGCATCAATCATCGCGATTACTTCGCGATGACAGTTATAAAGTCCTGCTGACGTAGGTTCAAAGGACTGCGCTTTTATTTTATTGTTATGATGATACGAGTAGCTTTATACTCAATAATTTATGTCGGCATTTAATGACTGTTCAATAAAAGTTCAAATACTCGATTAGTATCTATATTTAGCGATAACTTTGTAAGACATAAAATAAATTATTGCTAAAAACATAGAAGAAGAGAAATACTTAGTGAAATTAATAAAAAAAGATTGCCAAGTTACCTAAACAACCTAATTTCAACGGTAAAACGGGTAAAACTCTTTGACAACATCATAAATATTAATGGTGAAAGTGATAGTAAAATATGCTCATCTTTAGTCCTCTTCACTTTCTCGCCGTAAATATAAACTTCTGATAAATATTGTATTAATTCATAGCTCGATTATAAGTTTCGTTCAATGCTCCCGGGTAATGTACGTAAAAAGACAAATACGTCACGATAACGCGAGTACACTGTGCCTGATTATCAGTGACAGTGACAAGTATTAATAAAGGACAACTACTGCGCCTGACCGGTCACGAGGGCGCACGAATAAAAAATAAATCAAAAATTAACACAATACACCGCACGCTTTATCTGAACATATCTAAATGCAGCGAAACGAACCATAATGGGGACTTGTCGCAACACCAAAGAGGAACGAAAAGCGAAGAAGCCTCTTTAAGTTTCTTGAGAAAACTTTCAAGGCAGCTTAATATTATCTGATGATACAACAAATACAATAAGGAGATTTGCAGTGCAATTGACTATAATATAAATCTAACTCCTTTTAAAGGCGCAATTAAATCGATGTAAGTCATCTATTAAACGTCATTCGTTTGAGAAAATAAATATGTATGTATTACAAAAAATATTTATCGCTTATCGCAAGTGCGTAAGGTTTTATTAATTCACAATCATTGGAACGTTTATAAATGACGTTACAGATTCTCTCCAAGATATATTTATTTATAGGAAGATTTCTCCTTCCGAAAGTGTGAATTGGCGAGCGAAAGCGTAATTTAGAGAATAGCTGTTTGATAGTTCTGTTTACTTTTAAATAGCACTGCATTCATTAAGACCATATAAAATAAACCACTTAAAATTTAGAAAGCATTAACTTAAGAATTAAAAATCTTTTTTATCATGATTTTATTGAAGTTTCGATTTCATTGATTTATCAAAATTTTACTCTGATCAAAATTACATTGTAACTTGAAAATCGACAAGTTGAAAAGTGATAATATGGTTGCTACTATGTCACATTCCATTTTTGAATATTCATGTCTTTTTGTGTTCCGGGAGATATATTATTATTGGCAATATATTGATTAATACTCAAATTTGTACTTAGCACAAAACCGTGCACCGCGTATAAAGGAGCACCCATCGAACACGGTATCGGGCCGAAGTGAGCCGGCGACGCTACGATGCGTGGTCGAAGGCCGGCCCAAGCCTCTAGTGCAGTGGTTCAAGGATGGCGCGCCCTTGCCCGCGGCCGAGGACGGCCACCGGGTTCTATTGGAAGACGGCCTGTTGTTTCTGAGGTAAATAATAGGTTTATACCAACGTTGTCATTGGTGTCCTCGTGCAAGGTTATTATTACACTTGTCTTGTGGAATAAACATGTTGTACAAAAATGACGTTGACAATATTCTTTAATTAAATTTGTTTTACCGGTTAAATAAATGAATATGTTTAATGTATAGGTGTACATATTTTTTAGTGCTTTTTGGGTGTTCCAATGTTCAGCTAAAATATTTTTTACATCGTAGGGTAAACAGGGGTAAAAAGGAAAGCGACGAAGGCATGTACTGGTGTGTAGCACGTAACATTGCAGGCGAAGCTGTCAGCCAGAATGCTTCGCTAAATGTTGCAGGTGAGTCTTAAAATAAAACCAATCCTTAGTCTGCGAAGTTAGTATATAACAGCATCAAATTGTCGGTTGAAAAAAGGATTCCTCAAATCATAGTATTGTTTTCAGTTCTTCGTGATGAGTTTAGAGCTGAACCTAAAGATGTGCACGTAGCAGCAGGAGAGCCTGCTCTTTTAGAATGTATACCTCCAAGAGGTGTTCCAGATCCGTCTGTACATTGGCTCAAAGATGGATTAATGTATGAAGTGGAAATGAATGGAAGGTACAGTAAGACTTAATTATGCTACAAACTGTTGTCATTCTTGAAATACTTTATTAATTAAATTTATAAATTCTAGAATAACAATCACAGAAACTGGAAGTTTAAAAATTCTTGAAACATTACCGAATGACAGTGGACTATTTAGATGCGTGGCGTCTAATATCGCAGGTGAAAGACAATCAAGAGCTGCGGCGTTAATTGTTTTAAGACGACCACACTTTGTCATTAAACCCAACAACGTTACGGGTTTAGTTGGACAGAACGTTGAATTTAATTGTCAGGTAGGTGCAGTATCATGAAGTTTAGTTACAATGTTATATAAGAGACCAATAAAATTAAATAATAAAATTAAAGATTAATGGTCATATTTTATTATAGAGTTACGATTCAAATGTAAAAATAACGTGGGTGAAAGAGGACGGCGTTCTACCTAGCCATGCAACAATAATCCGAGGATTATTACGGCTGGAACAGGTGTCTGCAACCGACGCTGGTGTCTATTCCTGCCGAGCCGAGAGCCACGCAGGAACGAGCATAGCTAGCGCAACCCTAACCGTTTACTGTAAGCAATATTATTTAGATTCATTTTATTGCATGGATATTTTTGATGTCTGTTGAGAGCTATTTTAATACGGCCATCTGTTCCAGCGTTACCGCACTTCACACAGATACCATCCAACTTAACCGCATGGGAGGGTGATGTGGTGTCCATTCCCTGCGAAGCTAAAGGCTTGCCCACACCCACAACATTTTGGATATTAGAAGGAAATGAAGATTCATTGTTATTTCCCGAGTGCACGAAAAGTAATACTAGTTTATTGTACTTGGACGGTGCCAAAGTGGAACATGCCGGAAGAGTTATCTGTACAGCTGTTAATGCTGCTGGTAGCGTTATGCAAGAAGCTTACCTCAATGTTTTAAGGAAAGGCGTCAATGTGCAAAAGAAACATTCTTTAGAAGAAGCCTTTGGTAGCAATTATGAACGCGAGACTCATATGACAGAATACGAACTCGTTCAAGCGAGAAAGTATTTGCAACAGAATGTTTTAGTCTTGCGGAGGGTGGAAACTTTGTCGTCGAGCTCGCTCAAAGTTGTTTGGGATGTACGTACTACATAATATATATTAGTACAAAAATGTATCGAGAGGCTTTGTACACAGAAACTGTTTTTTACTATGCTATTTCTATAATTTTAGGTACTGACAGATTACAATGAATACCTTGAAGGAGTTAAAATATGGTATAATGGCACATCGCTAAATTGGCGTAATAATACTATTGAAGAGGTTGATATTTTAAATTCATCACATAGTGAATCATGTTCGAATGGATCTCTTACTAATGTAGACAACAGTGGGTCGTCGAGCTACATTCTATCTGGATTGGCTGCGTACACTCAGTATGACATATTTCTAATGCCATTTTACAAAACGTTGTTAGGAAAACCGTCGAATTTGATGACGGGCTACACCGATGAAGACGGTAAGTGTGGGCCTAATGTTTTGCTTCCCTTGTCCCTATGTATAACCATTATCGTGCAAATTTCCACTAACTAATTTGTTCACACTTACGTAGGTATCGATTTTTGAAAATAGATAATTGTTTTAGTGCCATCGGTGCCTCCCCAGAGCGTGACGGCTGGCGTAATTAATGCAACTTCGGCATGGATACGATGGGAACCGCCACCTGCTAGTTCGTGGAACGGGGAGCTTACCGGGTATTTGGTGAGTTTAACTATTTGTAAGTTCGATACGCTTTACCATAATTGTTCGCCTATTAAAGTCGTTTTAAACAGTGGAAATTGTGAAGTGTGGATATCTTATGAATATTGTTGTTTGTTCTTTGTTTAGACGCTTTTGTGTAGGTATAACTTATACACTAAAATAATAAATCGAGAGAATTGTAAAGCAAATTTGTTATTCATGGAATACTGTATTAATATTTAAAAACAATCGTACTATTGTAAAACTAGATACATATAAAGAAGAATTAACTATTTTAAGCGGCAATCGTTATTTCAATTTACTTTCAGTAAAACGTACCTCTATATGATACAAATAATATTTCCTGGTTACTATATACACAGCATGAGTCAAAACAAAAATAAACGTTAACAAATAAGCCACAGAAAAAACCCACACAATGCGCCTGAATAAATTAAACTAGTCACAAATAAAACCATTCTCGGCTCGCTCCCAAAATAAACGCTTTCTTATCACGCAAATACCACGGTGTGCCGTCAATTCCACGCTCTTTATCAATATGGGGCTGTCTTGGGACAGCGATGTGCTAATACGATTTAACAATACTTTCGGCTTAGTTACATTTTTTGTCGTTCAATTTTTTACTAGTATCTATTTCAACTAATTCATTCGTATGCCAATCTTGGCTTATGATCTATTTCATTACGATTATGTAGAAAGATTTTACGATATTGATAAGCTTAGAAATTTTATTCCGGTTCTTTTATAACGGAATAATTAATATAACCCGTATACAATTCGGATTTGGAATTTCGTATGTAACACAAGCAGAAATATATTATGATACTATTGTCATAAAAAACCGTTTCGTGTCTCAAACAAGTAATAAAATAGTAATTTTTTGGAAATAAACTGTATCATAGTTCGTAATCAGCGCACGCATTGTAAATCGCGATCGAGGCAGTGGCTACGTGTTACATGTCTCTTCTACGGGCTAATGTATCAGAATTTAGCAAGTTTTTTGGTACTGACTTATTTAGATTGTTTCTAAAGCGAGGTCCTTCGACAGATCGAAATTCGAGTGGGCACTGGAACGAGCGGGCGGCCGCCTGTCGGTCAGATGTCGCTTGGGCCCCGTACACGAGCCGCCGCAGCCAGCTCCTTGCGTACTGGCGGTAAATACAGCGCTCGCGCCGCAGCCGTCACGCGTAAGGGACCAGGGCCGTTCAGCCCTCCTGTCCAAATCCACATGATCCCTACGCAGTCGCAAAGGCACTACGTCCAGTAAGTTATTTACGTAACTAATTACGATCCTTTCGCATTTACTGATAATTAATATGCTTATAGTCTAGCATTCGAAATGATACATTTCTTTTGGGTTTGCTGATTTGGAAAAGACAATGGATAAGTTAGGAAGCATCAGGATTAGGATAATATTTTTATAATTATTATAACTAAGATACTGATGAATTTATAAGATTGCTAAACAAAGTACTCATATTTTCCTCTAGGACTGAACCTCCAAAAGACACCAGTATACCTCATATACTGCAAGAGACGTGGCTTTTAGCTCTGGGTTTGACTTTGTTCTCTGTGATAGTGATCGGCGTATTCAGTATTTATTACATCAAACGACGAAATGGCATTCAGAGAAAAAAATCTACAGGTAAGCCATAGAATAGTTAAAGCCCGTTGAGCGTCTTCTTTATGAATAACTCAACTCTATAGATAAAGAAAAACCCACTAAGTTAGGAAATAAATGATGAAAAAGAGTATTAGATTAAAATAATTACACCAATATAAATTCACTTCTCTATTAAAAAATACATATTTATTATCGATTCATGCATTATAGACCTACATTCGAAAATCTCTTTGAAATTGATTTAATTCAAAGCGAGTATAGTTGATATTCAATAAGAAAAAAATCGATGCTACAATATTGTATCTACAAATACTCATTTGCTATAATTTTGATAGGTCATAGTTTATGGAGAGCGCGTAATTGAAACGTTAATCTCAATTCTAGGTCAGTCAATTGTCACGGCCCAGCAATGTCTATTGAATAAAGACACTATTTGGTTACGTGACCGCCCCGTATTTGCCCCGCCGACAGACCCCTCTGTTGGAGTAAGCAGTTGCCATCAAAGTCTCTTACAAGGTGAGTCAATATCTCTATTCAATAGACTAAAATACTTGCGTCGTATAATTGAAATCGCATTTCTATTTCCGTTTCAAGGCGCTTTTATCGTTTATTATAGGTTATGATTGTTACGATAATGTTATCATTTGAAAGCCCTACGTTGATTGTACGTTGTAAATATTATAGCAGAATTTGTAAAAGATTTTTGAAAAAAAATATTTCGTTTAAAGTTTACTCTTATAGGAATTCATTACTGTAGAATGCTTTAAAACTGCATTTCTCCTTTTAGGCGGACAATCGACAAACATTTTAAACGTAGAACCAGAATACTGTCTGCCGCAGAATTCAATTCAAGGCTTAGATGCATCGAGTGTAGACCGAATGAAGCGGGGCCCGCCGGAACCGTACGCCTCCAGTGCTATTTACACTGAACTCAATTTCAAGGTACTACCCAGATAAGCAATATGAGAATTTCTTTGTTGACTTTAGATAAGCCGCTCGGTTTGATTTGCGTAACTTAACGCTATCGCATTTCAAATACTTGGCAGGCTCGAGTGTGTGATTCGTGTAACCGTAAACCTGAATTCCCAACAGGACAGCAACGACGTCGGCGACCTGAGAAATTGCTCGGAAAGACGATCTCACAACAATAGCATTGTCAGATCGTGCAACGGTAGCATTCAGTACTCGAACGGGGAATGTTCTACTTGTTGCCATAGCACTTCCAGTCGATCGACGAAGGACTATAGGGAGCTGAGACACGAGAATGTACATAACGACATGAATGCTATTGAAGATGATTGCGCGTCATGTCACACTAATAGGTCCGGTTCGCGAAGCAGACAGGACAAAAGCAAAGTGTGTCCAGCAAGTGATTTAGAGTACGATTATCCACAGTGGCATTGGCTCGGTAGGGAGAATAGTTTCAAAATTCCAATTCCGACCGGCAGACATTCGAATGTAGCGAGATCCGAGCAGGGCTGTCAAATAAATCTGTGTGATATACTGCCGCCACCGCCCTATGAGGTAAAATGAAATTTTTAAGTCGCAAAAGATAATAGACATGTACAACTTAATATAGGCATTACATTTGTTTATGACTGTTGTTTGACGAACTACTGCTTATTATCAAGAACATAATATGTATAAATACAATACTAACCTATAATTTTGTTGTTTATAATACAAACATTGGATAGTGTCTAATAATGTCGATTTTTTGCAGAGTCCGGAAAACAAGAAATAAAGGTTAGTGCCGAAGACGCTAACTCTATTATCTTTAGAGAAAAAAACGTAGAGCAATAATCGATATCAACTTCGATGTAATATTAGTAGTTATAGACAGTGATTTATCCTACAGTTTTAGGTAAATATGTATCTGTTTGTATTAAGACGTGACCGTTAGAAACACTTGATAACCTGGACTTAACGTAACCAGTTAGTCTTTTTTAAACGTAACGCATAAGTAGATATTTCTTTCTGAAGTTCATACGACTATACTCATATTTTATGTACAACTTTTATTACTTTGTCACACTGTCTCGGTTAATACACCTGTGTTGTACAGTGCAGTGTTAATGGGATGCAGTCTAGTGTTGACACTATCGTCAGCCGCTGTCGCAATGTCACCACCGAAAAAGCTACAGTCGACTTTTTGTCAATAACTCATCAACCGCATGTCACTTATTTGAGTGCTTTGACATGTTGTATTATTAATTATGTTCTATGTCACTCATCGAAACGAAATTCGTATGTTATGTGTTCATTAAAAAAGACAAATGAGTTATAGTCGTAAGGATAATGAACGTCAATTGACACGTACAATGCACATTTGGAATATGTTGACATTTGATTTTTTTCTGCAGAAGCAACCCAATATGTATGTCACATATAATATACGAGTAACTTATATATGTACGCGATATGATGTCCATACATTTCTTAGTAGCGTTACTGTAGTTGGATAAAACAATCCTAGGTGTTATAAATGATAATGTGTTTACCTAAAATATTAGCCATGTAC
Organism: Agara michaeli; assembly: GCA_018245675.1. Taxonomy (NCBI): domain Eukaryota; kingdom Metazoa; phylum Arthropoda; class Insecta; order Lepidoptera; family Hesperiidae; genus Agara; species Agara michaeli. The sequence goes on along the minus strand of DWDX01001242.1, from coordinate 11,166 downwards.
CTATAGTCAAATTCAGTGAATGTAGTTGTGCTTGTAATATGTAGGTAACCGATTTGTAATTAATGTATTCCCTGTGTCGTCGTTGAAAAAGGTCAGACATCAAAACGAACTCTTCACATCGCTGGTTTCATTGTACCGGTTGCAAAACCTCCACGTTTATAGGCTAAGAGTAACTGAGACCAGTTCATTCGAATTCGGGAAGATAGTCCACTCTGCATCCTTCTTCATACCGGTGGGTAAACTGTTCAGGTTAGTAAACCAAGTAAAAAGTTTACCATGTAATCATATTAGGTTCCCTTTCATGAGCGAAATATAGCTACAGCTGTTTTCAAACAATCTCTTGAGTGAAGATAAAAATACCTATTTACCCTTTTTCACCGATGACGCATATTATTTATTCCTAATTCTAGTCACAGTGTATAGACTAGCCTCACCTTTTTTGATAGACATTTTATGGAACATATTCCTGTAAGTTAACTAGAATACTTACGAATCAACTTTTATAAGGTGACTCTTCGCATAAATTTCTCAATATAAATTGTGAATTATATAGCCCGCATTTCACTGCCATTTACACATAGAAATATGATTTTAACGACTTGTCCTAACGCCAGCGAGTAAACGGCAAGAGCTCATGGAAATAATAGCCACCAATAAAACTGAACTAAAAGAGGCATTTATTATCATAAATGTTGCGTTTTTGATAATTTAAGATTTTTTACGTTCACTTACCATTTTCTCTATCAATTCAGTTCCCGCGTCTCGTTGGCGGTGAGATAACTCCCTTAGTTTTGTAATCTTCGACTGTGATACTTATATTAAATTTATGTATTAGACGTAATAATTGTATGTTAGTGTAATTTATGCCACGATTTCAAAATTTTAACTCGTATTTAATCCATTTAAAGGAGGATAGGATTTTTTTGCCGTCGAAATATTTTCAGAGCCAGTTGTGTTGTATAAAAAGAAATATAGCGATTTATAAGATTGCATTTGTTTTATTTATAATATTCCCTCTTAACTTGCCCCAAATAGGGAAGACCTTATGACATAAGGTATTCATAGCCACGATCCAGTTTTTTTTCTGGCCTCTTGTGTAAAAGAAAGTCGACGCAAATGACCCCTGATATGTACATGACCTGTTTTCATTATTATAAAACAAATGATAACAATGTTACGACGAGAAACATAACAACGTAATTAATATTATCGTAAAAGTATTAAGTGCTATTTAGGTTATTTAAGTAATATTTTATTACTGAAGATATCCGCTATTAAGCGACAAACATCACTATAGATTTCGCGTGTCTAGTAAAGTTTATGGTACACAAAGGTAATGTTAAGGGGTGCCATAAATAACAGTGCTCAGAGAAGTTGGTAATGAAACACGTCTTTACCTCGCTGTACCGTGCCGACTCGTAAACCAGCCGCAATCAGAGTCGCGGCACATTTGTTGCATCTTAATGTTATATGCACAATTGTTGTCATTTTCAACAAAGGACATAATTTTCTTGCAAATTATTTTCGTAGTATCTCATAAAACTAACAAATAAAGCTAAATGACCAATTGAACAGTTCCGACCGACACATTGATTCACTTGTTTCTTTGATTTCAAATATGACGATAAGATTGAATTTTTAATAGCTCATTACACAAAGGTATGGGATTATTTTGACGAAATGTTGTATGTGATAATGCATCTATGCGAAGCCGAGACGAATGGTTAGTACTTAATAAACAGGTCACTATGGTGAAAAAGTACCTAGTATGTGGTTTATAAGGGCAGTACAATGCACAGGAGTAGTAGAGTGAAACGTGTTTTAATGTATTCCCTACCATGATGTAGCATGTCTGCAGTGTCCTTTTAATGCGTCTAGACCCATTAAACGCGAACTAAATGTTGATTCTAATAATTACCAGTTAGTCAGGCGAGAGCTTCGCAGTAACGAGTCCATAATCTACTATGACGTTAGTCAAAGTAGGTAAACGTTGCCGGCAAAACGATTTACGAAGTGAGCTAATCACATAATAAACAACAGGTCGACTTGGTTAAGTTTAGTAAGCTATACAAATTCTTTTACCATTTGCAATTTACATATCATTGACGCGGGCGGATACTCCAGGAAAGACTTCAGTGGCAACGGAAATATGTAAGTGTAATATAATTGTAAGAGCAGTTAAATCGCACCAACTAAGTATAATTAAATTATTGTTTATAAAGACTGCTACTTATGTTGGTGATCCAATCAATAAATAAATAAAAATATAATACCGCGTGTAAGCAGTTCGATAATATTCTGCTGAACAACTCTCAATTTTTCTTTTAACACCCTACAAACTTTCGTAGTAATAAATTAATATCCGCGCCTGTCGACTTACTTGTACTTAGTACTAAGTCGACGGGGATTACAAGTTGGGCGTGTTTTTACGACCGAATAAAAATTAACTTGCCCGTATAATAGTAGAATGAGTACTTTATTTTACGATTAAAACCGCAATGAAATGTAAAGCTTATACATCATTTTATGATTTGAACAAAATAATTAAATTGGAATGTGGGTCAGAGAACTCTGACAATAAGGGCGTTAAAAATTAGATTCGAGCGAGAAAGTCGAAAGTAACTAGTCTACGGTTTATTTTACAGAATTATCCTTTTCTAAAATCATTAAAACCGTTAACATGAAAAAACCGTTTTATCTATCCATTGTATAACTATTTATTATTAACACTACTTATTTGTAGTGATATTTTGATATAGCGTGGAGGTTGGCGGGATGGCTTCGAAACTTATCCCGGTTTCATCTGTATTAACTAGCATTAACGTACTTACTGCGGCTTCCATCAGAGAGTTGATTGTGTTGCGCACTGAACCTGAAATGAATAAGATATATTGTTAACAAAGTAAATGAAATACACAAACGTACGTGTAAACCCTTTTGTATATTTTGTAAACATAGCTTCTTTATCGTGGACTAAGCGCTGACATAAATGAATATAATTTAAATTACTGAATATTAATATTTATCACAAAACGAACACTCAATGCTGAGAATATAAAAACAATTGTTATTTTTGGAATGTCACATTTACTTAGGGGCCCTGATTGCCTTTAGTAAAACACTCGACAATAAAACCATTCAATTGACAATCATGCCAGTATCACCTTACACAGCCAAAATGCAACAAAGAAGCATGTTAAAGGAATAAAAGTAGAAGCATATAAATATTCAGTTGTACCTACTTCGTAATAATGTTAAAGCGCTAAATTAAAAAGCATAAACATCTCGGGTAACGAACCTTAAACAAACAGCTGTCAAGTTAATGCTCACGTGAAATCGTCGTTACGTGCAGCCGAGGAAGAATGAAGTGGAAGAATTTGGAATAACGACAAATAACGATATGACGTTGACGATTTCTATTATTATTATACCATCACGTCTCGTCTTCCAGATCTGTCGTACTTCTTCCACATTCATTATTTTCTGCATATAATATATATACCTGTTTCGATGATACCTGACTCCCCCATCAGCCAGTCTCTGAGCTGTTTGGTCAAGATGGATGACTCTCGATCTCCCTCGGCACTTACATCCATCAAAATTCATATTGTATATCTGATTTGTCAATCTTTCATCACAATGTTAGGCATTATATTATTATGATATTACACGCTGTACTATTTGGCTCAGTCTACCGAACGATCTGGTGCCTTTCGGCCAGGTTTTTGTCTACTCATTATGCCACAGTTATAAAAAAGCCTTGGCAATAAAATCGCTCTAATAAAGTTACTATAACTTTAATTATTTATAGTTAGGCTGAGGTTAATATTTATATATTTAACGTTTAACTTTTATTTATTACTTAGTTCTTTAAAGTAATGTATGCTTTTAACAAAGGATTTCCTTAAATATCTCTCAAACTTATTAGGAGAGGAGTCTTTGTAGCGTTATCCCGAGCTCATTTGTATTAACTGGCATTAAGGTACTTAACCGGAGTCATTAGGCACTGCAGCACACTTTGTGAAGCGAATCTGAAAATAAATGTGTATACTTAGTTTGTATGCGAGAAAATGGGGAATTAGTTTGAAATTTTAATTTAATGGTAATAGTTTCTTGCATAACTTCACACAAGCCACCTGATTCCTCATTAGGCAAAGCCCTTGCTGTGGTAACCAGACAACTATTAAACCACGCACACATATACACTGCCATCAAATCAATTTTTTCATTGAGATTAGGGTTCGCCTTAATTACGTTTGTTTATGTAGGTAAACACTTATATGTATATGTATTTGTCGACATTTTTTCCAAAACATGTATTCATATATTGGGGACACTCGATTTTAACTTGTGACGAAAATATAAATTTAAACGTACAGATACAAAGTCAAACGGGTAACAATAGCTTGTTTTGAAAAGAAAAATTAAATGTAATCGCAATCTCTCCTAAAGTACTTTTAATTTCCGCCGACGAAAACATCAGTCCGACTGCTTGCAGCGAGCGAGCCTTCAAGTTTGAAGTCGTGATTTATCCTAATTAATGGATCTGTCGGATGGCAATAAAGAAAATGAAAACATTTTACCAAATCTCTTCCAAAGCTTCGGGTTAAGAGCATTCGGTAATAAATCGTGGGGCCCAATTTATTTCCGTCTCTATCAACTACCTAGATACCTTTTCCGTACAAAATGAGATTTCCATTTATTCGAATATTTAAACGGAACAAAGAACCATTCGATTCAAATTACATTCTTACCATTTATGGTTTTATTAGAAATGCGGGCCTTTAGTATTCTTCTAATTAATTCCAGACAAATGTCGATTGTGGATACTGATTGTGCAAGTCTTGAGAGTATGAGCGTAACGAACGATCTATGAAAACGCAATATTTGTTTACTATACATAGTCTTATAATAATTTTATTTTTAAAATTACTTTTAAACTCATTAAGTGTTAGAAACGAGACGCGAGATAGTTACGAAATTGTAACTATCAAAAATACAGGAAGGTAAAAACATAAAACGTACCTTTTTAATTAGGTAGTATTGTATTTGCCCGATTTAATTTTTTAAGATAATATCAACGTTATACAATATAATCGATTATAAGCATAATTATAAAATCATATTTGACAGTTTTTATTTACTTAGATAAATAGGTAGATACCCGCAAATTTAATGAAATGCGAAATTGCTGTAGTATCCCTCACTATGTTTGGTCATGTCAAGATAGAACAATGTCTATAATACGTCCATAGTCGAATAAGCATCGTATAGTGTAACTCGACAACTGGACATGCACCAAGTTCTACCATAATCTCACGAAAGGGTACCATATTTAGATAAAATTGTAAATTTGCAACGAACTCATTGCTTATTAATATATCACGAACGCAAATTTACTTAGGAAGTTAAAAGCTGCATCTGTTAGTATAATTTATGTTAATATACATCCACTCCTGGTACATTTCCATGGGGAGTTCATTTATCACAAGATGATAAACAGAATAAGACTCGTTTTGGAATTGTTAGTTACTAGTTGTCATTTTGGCTTCACTAAGTTGCATGCTAAAGTCTAAAGTTACTTGAATCCCGTCACTTGAAGTGTAGCATTCGGATAAGATATTACTGCATAAGATTGACATAAAACATTTTGCTATTACGCGCCTGTCAGGAAGAAATGGGACGATTGATCGCTTACGCATGCGATATAGTCAACCGAGTTAAACGTATAGTATGTAGGTACGAGTATGTGTACTACAAAAAGATAAAATGTATATAGAGACGGTCATTATCTTTTTATTTCTGAGAACTCAGAGCTATGACGTTCTAGCAAGGTTTGGAACTGGCAAACTTTTATGAATTCTATCGTGTTTCGATAAGTACATTAAATTGTCTTACCTACTATTTTCACGAAGAAATAAGAAATGTAACAATATTACGTGTCGTCGGAAAATATGCTATTAACAATTAATTTAATTTAATACAAAACTTTACTGCATAAATAGTCATATCTGTTTTAAAAGGTTATGATAACACAATAGGCACGATTTAACCCAATCAGCGGCACGATACGAAGTTCGTTTATAAATGGCTGAAAACATGAGAGCCATTAGCAGGCATCGCTTTAAAATTTAATAACGAAAATTTCAAAACAAATTTCCCAGTAAAGATCAGGCAAACGCAGTATTGTCACGACTGTTATATAGTCATTTGTTCATTTATTTCTAAAGATTTGTAACATTGAGGATAAATCATATTTGATATTTAATTCTGCAACTATACACAATGTTGGTAGAGCCATCGAGACATAATGAGATATATGTTTAAAGATGTTATAATAATGATGATAATAATAAAGATATAAAATACAAAGAATAATTAATTGAGTTATAAGTAACCAAATAAACATTTTAATACAACAGCTAGCACGATTGTCGACTCCACGTACGTTATGGAAAGCATTGAAAGTCGTGAGAGTCGTAGTCGTCACGTGTCGTGGGCGTAACGTTCGTTATAAACGATCAACTGTGCATTCCCCTACAGACCGAGACGATTTTAATCCATTAGCTTTACATGAAAAGTTAATACACAAATGCCAATAAAACAGTAAGGACAGGTATTATAGAGTACTTCGTCCTTGGAATGGGGTCCTTTTTATAATGTATCGAGAGATATGTTATCATTGATTGATATTGAGGCACATTCTTTCACAAGAAAGAATGTTCGCTTTGTTATTCAGTCATAGTCAGTGAAAAAACTCCGACTCTCAGTTATTTAAAGTGTTGTAACTTTTCTCTTTAAAGATCGCTCGAGAAACCATTATCTTCAGATTTGATTGGATTCCCTGATCCTCTGCAACTCGCGTGCATGTCGCAAACATAACAGAAATAGCATCTATAAACTGATAGGATGAGTGTGGCACACATGCGGGCGCAGATCCTGATGACAGGAAAAAGGAACTAAATCTGCTTCGTGATTATTCTGTCATTAATTCTTTGACATGTCTGAACCGTATAAACGTTCCTTTCCGCCGTTTGTGTAAAATTTAAAAAAAAAAAATCGTGCGGACGTTAGCGGGTAGTAATTACTTTGCACCGTACTTAGTAAATTACAGTATATACGTGTACCTTTCACTCGGAACCACGCCTCGAGTGTAAAAAGCATGCCATTTTGAGCTGAATTAAAACCGAAATTATACTCTAAACATGCACCGTTGTATACCACGTTGTATAGTACTTTGCATTGTCTTAAAATTCAGTCGTTTCATAATAACAATTGCAATTTTTGTGTAAAATATTTAGCACGTATTTGTAAAGGATCGGAAATATTGTTCGGGTATACCATGCGGTTGCCGATTTTAAGCAATCTGTAAAATTAAGTAACGCTAGCCGCGCAATAGTCACTTCAAACGGTTAGTAGCGCTAGAGACAATAAGCATTTGGTGTTGTTATAGAAACTTTTAAAGGTGATTTAACAAGAACAAAACGACTTTTCCACTACACCGTATCTCGCCATTCTGAACTGGAGTAGTGTCATGGATGAATCCAAGCCTCACGTAATTACGGGGCAGACCCGCGCTAAGCAATAAAATGAAAATAAGAATTACCATAGGTACGCGCAATAACTGACATTAAAAAACATTTCTTTTCTTAGTTTTCTAGTCAGTTTATCAACACGTCACACTAATATACTATAAACGTAAACCATAAAATTTGGATTCAATCTGGTATTATTTTAAATACTAGTAAATATGGTAACAGAGTAAAGTGCATCTGTAAGTAAACAAATACAAACACAGCACGCATTTAAACTGGTATCAGACGTCTAAAATATCGTCGAGCCACCCCAACCGACCCTTCTTGATAGTGCTTAACCTTTGTTACGTCGCTAGTGACGTTCCACGGTACAATTTAGCTTGATCATTATACGAATATCGAGTTACTGGCAACCCTAGACCCACCGTACCGGTATTTTACAAGCCATAGTGAATGCGCGGGAGCGTTTAGCGATTTGTAAAGAGGCATTTGTCGAACAAGTATTAATCGTCATTGTGAAAAAGTACTACTTAAACTGATGATAAATATAATTGCTCTTAAATTTACTTACCATTGATCGCATTTGGTCACTAAATTGCAACGTGTATTCTAATTAATTGGTACTTAGAAAAGCACAAGAAAATCAACTTCAATTATCCAAAAGTTGTCAAAGAAATATTAGAATAAATAAAGCAATAATTTATTATCCATGTTACCCTTAAACTTAATTTTATCAACGTGAAATGTATCTTTTGTAGGTCTACAATTACGCTGCCGCCTTTCACTGTAAACATGCACTAAGGAGGAATCCCGTGAAAGACTAGGGGGCGTGAAGCCTCGTTGTTACCGTGAATTTCGTAATTAAACGCCTCGTCTAATTGTGACCTTCGCACGGTCCTTCTTTACGCTCCGTTACACATCGATCCTTGCTCAGAGCGGCTATTCAAGGGATGGATACTGACTCGTCTGTTTTATGAACACCATTATTCTAGAGTATTAGTATATAGAGTATGAGTATATATTCCACTATTATGGCGGTGCTACATTAAAGGTGCTTCGCGTACTTCATCCATATTGTTGTGACCGGTTTAAAGAATAAAAATGACATTGAGAGAGAAAGCAGAGCGTTGATGGCCGTAAGCAGTAGATTTGCCCGCTTCGTTTGGTTTATTGTATAGACGTGAACACAACTCTATCTAAGGCTGTCTTATCCTATAACGTAGGTACTGTGTGTTTAATATATCAACGTTTTTAGGCTAGAACTGGAGCTTACAATAAAGCTGTAGCGCTTTAAAAATGTTTGCTCACACAAATATTGGGCGACCTGCATTCTCCATACAAAGGTTTGCGTCAGAAGAGCAGCATATGTCCTATGTATCGCTAATAACTACACTAAATTGCTTTAAGTGCAAAATGTTATGGTATATTAAAAACGTCTGAGATCTGTTTTTAAACCGCATACTTAACGATGATCATATCCGAATTATAAATTTTGCTGCCATTGAACTTACCTCACGAGCTATGATTTTAAGCTCATATCACGACGGGACTTACCTATACATTTTATATATCTTCACGATAAGCACAAGCAGTAAATTTCACAACATCGTCATAAAGTTGGTACAACTCACACATCACTGGGATGTCACTAGATTAGTTAAAAACTGTTATAAATTTATTGAAACTACATATGTATATAGGTATTTATAAAGAGATTTAACTTACGCAAACCATAACGCTATTTATGGTGGATTATACGTTTGTATAATAATCTGCGTCTAATTCAAGTAAGATGTTTACAATGAACCACGATTACGCATCTGTACAACAGGGAAGACGTAAAACGGGAATGGCCGCGTTTATGTAAATTGCTTCCGTTCGGATTTCGCAAGATTTATGCCTCGACGTCAACAACAATTAAATTTGGACCACGACTCCTCTCCGTGCATAAATTACCCGTGCTAACCCATTAGCATAACCTGATAACGCTTTCTGTACAACGATCGAATATATCATTACATAAGTAGGTACGAGAAATCAATAAATCATTGCTTAATTGATAGTAGCGTTAACTATTAACAATCTATTAAATTATTTATGAGACTTTAATGTTAATTTTTATGCCATTAATTTTTTTTATTGAGTTGAAAATATAGGTAAGTTTCTATTGAATCATTCTGGAATATTCATAATTTATAATATAACGTTATTATATAGACGGGTGTAAAACATTTTTACAAATGAGATGTTTAAAATTAATAATGCTTAAGATTACTAAATCAGTTAAAGATTATTATCAACGAAGATGACCTGTATAATATTTTATATAAATATAAGTAAGTATGTATACAATGTGATCTTCATCATCTAGCATTTTACTGAAATGACAACAGTCGCAAACAAATCAATGATAGGAGACGACAAAGTAAGTTCTATTTTCTGCGTACAATGATATTGCGACAATGTTGTCATTGTGTATTTAAAACAAGATTGGTCTCAATTGTTTACATCCCACAGCTGGGCACGAGAATATCCCGCAGCCATGGTAGAGCTGGAGTGTACCTACTCCGGAAAAAAATGTCTAAAATGAATATTAAGCACAGCAATAAAATATGTACAAGAAAAATATTTGGAACAGCAGTAAAATTCCGAGTGCAATGTATGCAAACACTCATTTTATGTGCACGCCAGATGCCTTCTTTAAATCACTGGGCTTAAAATCTTATTATAAACAATTTATATGCAAAACCTTTTATACCTTTTGTGTTTGTCAGTAAGCAATATTTATATTTTTCTAATAATATTTACTAAAGATTATAGATATATTAAGATAATGTACCCAGCTGCTGTTATTATTGTTCTGTGTTTTTGTGTCGATGTAATATGAACAAATGATGACGTTTATCCCAGAAATATTTGGCCTGATTGTGGATCGATTGGGTATCCAAACGGCTAGACTTTTAATTTCTAATACCTACTTAAGAATCTGTAACTACCACGTGTTAATGGCAGTTAGTGACAACTAAATTCACGTACACACTTACATCAATATCTTTATAATAGCATCAATACATACTTTTAATTTAAAATATCCGTAATTACAAAATAACCGTTAAACTGTTATTGGTATCCATTTAATCGTTTATAACATTTTGATTAACTATAGTTCGACATAACACATTTACCCGCAATGAACCGCCTGAAAATTATCCCTCCGAGTAGTTTCTCGTGTCGAAAATACGGTGATTCCAATGAAATTATGATAGAATAAACACGAAATTGCTTTTTAATAAACGCCCTCACTGGTGTTGTTGGCGTGGGCGGTTATTATGCACGTCGCTTCGATATAGGTAGTCTTCATAGTAATTTAAAAGTTTATGACCACGATTTTAGAAGGAGTGAAAATTGAGGAACTCTAACACTGTTTATATATGAAAAAGACAGTGAAATAGTACGTATTTTGTTACTAAGAATTTATTTTTGTTTGATAAGTATGTAAAATTTCTAAGTAAATATAAATAAATAAAATAAATACCGTCACGCCAGGTCCCTAGCGGGGTAGGCAGAAAGCACTGAGTGCCAAATATCTCTGTCCTTGCAAACCTGACGCGCTTCGTCTACATTCATCATT
>DWDX01001241.1:0-19714 GCA_018245675.1 Agara michaeli | reverse complement strand
GTACACCAGATAAAGACGACCTCTTATAGGTTTATATACCAAATATGAGGACTAGCGAGAGAGCGATGTACATATGAAAAAAATTTTGGTTGGATCGTTGATTTAAATAATAATAAAACACAGTTTACACATCACATTTACAAGTTATCTTGAATAGACATAACAGAGAGTTACCTGGTATGGTGATGCGACTTCATGAAACTTTTATCGCAGTACTTGCACGGATATGGCCTCTCCCCGGCGTGAGTGCGGACGTGCCTCGCCAGCTTGGTGATAGACGAATAACCTAAAGGAACATAATGTTTATAAAAAATAACTAGCTTTTTTTTTAACATTAATGTTTCGTATGTTCATAGCTTATTCATTTAGTAGAGAAATATAGGAATGAGTGAAATGGGTTAAGGTGTCATCTAGACTCACGCTGAGGACAGTACTCGCAGGCAAATTTGGGAACCTTGTCGTGAATCAATTGAATATGCCTTTGCAGAGTCGTTTTGTCCAGAAACCTGTAAACAAGGACTATTTGTGTAGACAACATTAATCTTGTTAATATAATAAAAGTCAGAAACGGGAATACATTATTCTTTGACTATTAACGACAATAATTGTACATAATTATACTACTGCTGAGCTATTTCGGACAACAAGAACTATTTAGAGTATGCCCACTTTTTATCGCACGTCGCACAGTGGTAAGGTCGCAGAGATTGGTGTTCGTGCTTTTTCTGATGATCCTCCAGCTGCTCCGAAGTCAGGAAACTAGCCGGACACTGGTTACATATTTTTTGCGCCAAATCAGCGTGAATTAACTGAAATATTTTAATCGTGTTCATATCTTTCCGGTTGTACGTACAAAGGTCATACAATACGTACGTTACAATTATTTCTACCGCTGAACGCCAGAGGTTATCTAGTTGTATTCCGAGTCTTATTGGAATTTGCGAATTAAATGGTAGTAATTAAAAAAAACTATATATGATATGATGTATACCTTTTCACCGCTAAGTGGAGCGCGTACAGGCTCTCGGATAATGTAAAAACATTAATAATAATAATTATTATTATTAATTGTGGGACTTCAACGTAACTGGTGAAATGTGGGTGTGTACTACACTCCTCTGCCTACGCCTTAGCGGATTACAGGCGTGATGTTACGTTTTTTTTTATTAATAATAATAGTCACATGGAAATATCCGAGCGCGTCAAATATTCAGAGACGACGTTAAGGACTGGGCGGGCATTTACTGCTTGCAGATTAAATTACAAATTGTTTTTATAACAAATGATTCACAGTAAAATAAGTTTAGAGTTGGTATTGTTTAATATTCATTACCTTTTCATGACGCTTTAACAATATAAGCCGTTTGAACTTCCTGCCACATGCAACACATTGGAAAGGCATTTCCTCTGAATGTCTTACACGATGTATTGCTAGGTCGTACTTACTGAAGAATTTACTGCAATAAAATAATCCTAGCTGTACAAGACCTCTAAAATGAAGAATGAAAGAATGTTCAGTTACATGGATAACACCTTCATAATTACTTACTTGTTCATATAATAATGTGTTTACTTTAAGGGCATGTTCGAATTTTTTAAATAGGGTTACATTGCTAAAATATAGATATTGTCATGTAATTTTTATAGGATGAATCAAGTTTTTAATTGTGTATAAAAAATAATTGTTTACAATTCATAATCCTGTAGTAATTACTATCCAAACATAACTTACTCATCACATTGATCACATTTGACAGTCCGCTGCCTGTGTTTCCTTAGTTTGTGCAAACGCAGCATCTGCTGGAGAGGGTAGGTGCAATCACATATGTCACAGGCCCAGCACCTCTCCTCAAATCCTGTTGAGTAACTCCACTTAAATAGACATTGAACCCTAATAATATTCTTGCTGTGAAAGTATCTTAGTTATATCGAACATGAAACACGATATTTCATATAGCAAATTTTTATTATCATCATTATCATATCAAGCCAGGTCCCTAACAAGTGTAGACGGAAAACACCGACCACCAAATATCTCTATCCTTACAAACCTGACTTGCTTCTCCTACATTCATCAATCCTTCATACATGTACACCGGTTTCGAAGACTGTTGAATCCCCAAACAATATTTATTTTCATTTATAATATTTTTCCCATGCTAATTTTTAGACATGTATGAATCTTGCTGTGAGAATAAATAGTCATATGGCACATAATAAGTAGTCACTATTAAGATACTGCCTTTACAAATCACATACTTAATATATTCATTTAACAACAAATTACAAAGCCACATGTTTATCATAGAATTTAATAACATAAAGGAAACAAGACAGACGTTTTTCAAACACATCATGTTATACAAATAGATAATAGTATTAAACTTATATACTTACCTTTCATAAATAAAATAGGATGTAAGCTTTATAAAGTAACACAATTAAAAAGAAAATTCAAACCATGCATAAACATTCAACAGCTGAAAATATAAATACAAACCTAAACACAACAACTACAACACTATCTACACTACCTTTGATATACGACTTCAAGTTGCTGTAAAAATATTTTTGATAGCAAAAAAAATCTGCAAAACTATCAAGGATCATCGGAGAATTCAAAATAATGGAGGGGGGTTTGGAAAAGCTATGAACACACGAACATTTTATTTTAAATATTCATCATACACATTAAATACTACACAACTTACCTTTGCTTTTTAGTTTTGTGTCACCATCACCGAGACTTTCTCTGCTTGATACTACTTTTACACATGCCTTTGACCCTTCCTCGGATCCCTCATTGATCTATGCAAGAAATAAGTAATAAAATAACAGTAATGAGAGGAGTACCATAAAGCCCATAAGACTGACATGTATGTATATATATAAAACTGTGTTTGCTTCTTCAAAATCTCTATAAAATGTAATGCAGCAATTGATGGCATATATGATTTTCTAAATCAGTATTAATTTAAATATATAACTTAATTGATAAGGTCATTGGTTGTATTGTGTTAATTTATGTGAATCTGTTTTTGTCTGGTTGTGTTCTCCAATGTTTTAACAATGCAATTCGCGATTGGTACCTTAACATTATATACATTTTCATCTTCCTCGTCCTCAGAATCAGACACATCATGAGTAACTTGAACTGTCGTGCCATCCTCGACAATTGTCTTCATTATACCAATATCATTGCAATCTTGATAGACCTGTAATTATTTAACACTTTCAGGTTCAATATGTATTTATAGCTTATCTTGTCTATTCAACAATTATCTCGTGTGAAAATGTCATTAATACTCTGTTCAGTCCTACATAAATAGGATGAAATAAAAATCGGTGGACTGGCCATTATAACCGGGCTACTTTATAAACTATGTTAGACCTATTGATATAGGTAGGAAGGTTCATTAGACCTATTCATGTAGAATACAGAGGAATTTTGCACTTCATTTAATTGATAAATATAAGCGTACATTACTGAGTGTCATAGGCCACAATACAGGTTTCAGTGGCTTATTATCTTGAATATAATGTAAAATTGATTCATCGGCTTGACGGCAAACTTCTTTAAAATCGTAGCATATATTCATGAAATATCTGCATCGCTCACAGATATATGATGGCATTTTATCTGATGGAAAAACCTGTAAAATAAAATATTGGAAGAGATATTTTGCGTCATTTTATCCACTAGATGGCGTTATACGTTCGTATTAATTCTTTTGTGGTTTCTATGTATATCATATGTGTAACATATACTAACGAAAAACAATTGTTTTCAAACATGTATTCTCATAGTCCTATAGAAACTAAAACAATATTAGAATTATGATTGTCAACATGGGTTACAATAGGTGGCGTCCATTGGCACCTTTAATTGTAATGACCATTTAGAACATAATATAAGTATTGTCGGTATATATATATACATATATAATGTTAATAATTCGTAATGAAAAATTATTACCTCAATTGATACACATGATAAGATTTTTAAACGAAGATTTACTGTATTCTTAAGCTTTCTCCTATTGTCATACAAGCTTGCCATAGGCACTTCTCCTGCTAAACAAAATCGACATCTTTTCAGCGTACTCAAGGAGTCCTTCCTCTTTTCCATCTTGATAGTTTAAAATATACACTTGACACTACACAAATTAATTTATTTCCACTACATAACCTCTTTTACTTTTGTTATTCTATAACCACAAGCAAGCAGTGGACATCGTAAAATCAGGGAACAGATCATACAACACAAGACAACATCACCAGCCGATACTAGCGCCACAGCCAGTAGCACTCCAGCGCCATCCAAATTATAATCCGGCCAAGTTAAATAAGCCTTAAACATCCATACACATGTCTTTAGGTAAATAAAATAAATTCGTGCACCACTGACGTAACTGAAGCATCTTAAATTATTGTAGTTATTTCAATAAGTAGGTATTTATTATGATTCAATTTGCCATTTTCTAGCAGAGTAATAATGTCTCTTAAACTGCTTGTAGTACTTTTTCATTTAGTTGGACAGTAAGGAAACAAAGTTTTATAGACGCGGACTGGTAGCGCACCAAGCGGAGAATGGTTTATCTTTTTAAAGTTAGAGTTACTTATTCTGCTCATCAACAGATGGCGTAATAATTACCTAGTAAAAAATAATTTCGAATAACTTGCCAGATAGTCGATGGTTGATGTAGGTACATAAATAATTTAAATTCTGACTGCGTTGTTTTTTGTCCGTGTGATTGCTTTCATGTCAATAATAGTTTATACGTATAAGAGTAATTTACACGTATGAGTATATAAATATATTGCATTTCGATGCTTATACACTGTAATGGAAAAAACTATAGGAATAAGGTTTTAAAACAATTTTTCTCTAGAAAAGTTCAGTCGTATGTGACTCCTCCGTGCTATACCGCGGCGGCGCGGCGGTGTGGCGGCGTTAATTTTTCAATTAATTTTGTTTCGATTGACATTTTAAATTCGTAATATCTTTTGAACGGAATGTTCGATTTTAATAAACTAAAAGACAATTTATAGGTATTGAACCAGTCCTGCTTAGGAAATGATTTATTTGGATAAGGATCAATGCAAAGGTATGGATAACTTGGTCTGATTTTGGTCGGAATTTCTATTAACTTTTAAAATGTTAAAAAGTAATTATAGTGACATAACTACAATAGTTAGACATATGCTATCGCGACATTTTTTGTAGACATTGATATGTTCTTTAATATTGTAGAACATTTTTTTATTCTATCATCAATAGTTTTCGCAGCGCATGCGATGAAAGACATTCTTTGGCAATTTTTTTTCCACCTTGGGTTACATTACTGTCGTTTTAGTAAGGATCCTTATTTTTTCTTGTAATTAATATAACTTATCAGTGATAATGTAGCATTCAAATCAAATGGTGAAATAATTTTTGAAATCGGTCCAGTAGTTTTTGAACCTATTCGTTACATACGTACACACGCACACATGCACGCACGCAAATCTTTACAAATCAATATTTGATTTTTATACAAATGTTTCAATTTACCACTGCGATGCGTAGTTAGTTTGGATTATCGGTCTAAATAAAATGTTTTCGGAGGTTAGGGCAAGAGTAGCTAAAGTACAAAAACAATTTTTTGCCTCTTTAGTTGTAGTTTTATATCCATGTTAAGATATAGACGAAAAAATTAAGATTTAGCACCTTGTTTTCGTTAAAAAGGAAGAAAGGAGATGCTCAGTGGCCGACTATTTATTTAGAAATTAGCTATTATACATGTTAATTATAGAATATTTGATATTTAACTACAGTAAATAATAATCTTATCAGCGATATTTTATAAGTAGATTAGATACTGAAATATATGGCTTATTAAACGTGTTAGTGAAAACTATACCAATATGAGAATCACATGTTATAAATAGTGTATTTTGTTTAGTATAATTATACATCACTGAATAGAGCGTAGGTATAAAGAGTGTTGAAAGTGTGGTGTCGGTTCAAACTAAGATTAAAAATATGTAAGTGTTCATCATTCATCTATGATCGATCTCAAATAGGTTTTGTTTTCTTTTGATTGCGTCCATTTAACGTCATGCATTTTAAGACTGCTAACTCTGCTTTAATATAAGAAAAAATAAAAATGAAGCCAATTAAATGAACAGCACTATCTAAATTTCAAAAATGCTTCGTTCATTCAGTTGCCAAAACCATTATCCTTGTTTTAACACATGGCGTTCAACACCGTTAGTTAATTTAAGGGGCAACCCGAAGAAGAAAAGCGGTTTTTGTGTTGAAAAGAATCTGTAGGTACTTATAGTCATGGTGAACTTATGTCGTTTCAATAAATGTATTTTGTGAAATGTAGGTCATTTCCACTTCCTACTTACTTATCCTCTGATTATCTATTTAATAATGTACTGTTTAAAATTTACCAGTGATTTTAAAGATGCAATGAAATCGCTGATAGAACCGCGCTATTAAAACAAAAAGTAATTGTTAAATATTTATTAAATTCTAGCCAAGTCAAATGGAGCCACAAATATCCAATTCCATTGAAATTCGGAATTCAATCGTGACTATTGTAATTGTGGCAGCTAAATGTCTTCCGACAGTATCCAGCGATGGTGCATCTCACAGTCTTTACTGCAAATTTAGGTACAAACTAAATTAGAAATTAATTAATCATTATTATCATCATTATTCCCTAAGCCTTGCTTATTACTCTTTCAAGAATGAATTATCATTTATCCATGACAATATATTTGAGTTAATTTATCTAGATGTCCGTCTACATACGTACATTTTTCTCAATTTATTTTGTTAAATCATTATCTTTGTTTAGCAATATGAGTATTGCAAATTTGAGTTATTTTTCTGATTTTAGGTTAGGATTAGAAAAATACAAAACGAGATCTGTTACGAATACACTGCAACCAGAATGGCGCGAACGTTTTCAGTTTAATTTAAGCAAGGATAATTTGTTAAAAATATCACTTTGGGATAAAGGAAAACAAAAGAGTTTTATGGGCAGGTACGAATGTATCCAATTACACGGTTTTTATCTAATTATCAATAGTTTTTTCCTGGTTCCCTTTGCTTTGATATCTATGTCTATATAAATTAACAGTGACAATCGCATGGTTTAGATTTCAGTCCATCTCTACAATGTTTTAGTGTTGTAATTACTAGCACACCCATCTCACTTCAAAAGGTTACGTATATAAATATCCAAACTATAGCAATAAAAGAAACATCATGCAGAAACCTGCATCTCATAGAGACAGTCATCTTAGATAAAGTGTTCATAACCAGGATTATATTCTTGTCTAAAGCTTTAAACTTTCTCATTCTGAAAAAAGAAAAGTATGCAATAGTTAAATCTTAACAGAGTTGATGACGTAGATGCAATATCTTACTAAAATAGACCGATATGTGGACAAAAATATTAATTTTCGCGATCTAAGTACTAAGTGATGTCATAGATTATTGTTATAGGCGTTTGACAAAATGCTAACTTTCGGTGCGCTACTGAAGTTGTGTTTTAGATCTGTCAACCCTCGGAATGGACCGGACACACGACATTTGGCAGCACCTGGACGACGGATTTGGGCTAATTCACATGTCTATTACAATTTGCGTCACTCGTTCGGATTATTCTTTATCGAACTGTTTATATCATAAGGAGGACTCACTACAAGAACAAGTAATACCTATATAATATCTACCTATCTCTCTTCTTTGTAATCTCGTCAACGTTCATTTTCAAAATAAAGCCGTTTAGGATTTTTGTATCTAATTAATGTACTTGATAGATTTCTGATCTTTATAAACGTATTGTACCTACATATCATTTTATATGAACACGTATTTCAGGCTATATTTAGTTTAAGTGGTGATTTGAAACAGGTGGGTATGCTCCATGTAAAAGTATTAAGTGCAAAGGGTCTATTTGGGAAACCAAATGCTTATTGCACTTTAGAACTCGACAATGAAAGGGTGCAGACTCCGAATGAAAGATCCACCTCCGAGCCAACATGGAATAAGTGCTTTGTGTTGTAAGTTAAATTCATTGTAAAGCTACACAATTAGGGAACTATAAAAATTTGTAAACACGCCCAACTGTCTTATCAAGACCCCTACCTTCTACCACCTACATAATTTTACCCACCTATCCTTTTAAGTAATTGTAGAAAAATGTGGGTTAAACTTACATTATTAACTGATTATGATAAAATGAAAAATATGAGGTATTTTTTTCAGTAATGTTTATGACGTTACGTCGACACTTGATGTTAAAGTACACGACAGTTCATTTCCTACAACACTTTTAAATAGTACATTGGGGAAAGTATCAATACCTCTTCTGAAGATTGTGAACAGGTATCCACGCTGGTATGCGTTAAAAGATAAGAATAAAAGAAATAATGCTAAAGGAAATTGCCCAAGAGTGTGTTTACAGATGACGTTAATATGGAATCCAGTAAGAAAAGACTATTTAAAAGTGTTTAATGTATACTATTTTTATATTCCCAATTGTATATAGTTAGCTGTTCTCATTTTTCCGACAGATAAAAGCGTCCATGAAGCTTTTTCGCCCAAAGCAGTTAAAATATTTGAAAAAGCCACCCAAATTCAATATTGGATTAATGTATAAAAATGTGAAATTCGTTGAAGCGGTTTTTAATTTTCTTTATCGTATCAACCAAGAGTTTAAGTAAGTGTACTTTTTTCAACCAAACACATTGCTAAGTACGGTTATGATCTAGAACTAATTCTTAACTGTAGGTAGCTGCATAGACTTTCAGTATTTGAAGAAACAATATAATATAGAAATTTATGTATTTTATAGTTCAGTATAATATTTTAATTTTTCCATAACATTTAGCGAATATATTTGTGCATATTTAATTTATTGCAGACAATTGTTTGAATGGAATGATCGCGAGTCGTCTCTCATCGGGCTGCTAGGATGGCTTTTATTCTGTTTTTACTTTCAGCTGTGGACAGTTCCACTTTTACTATTATTACCTTTTATTTATTACTGGTTCTCTAATCGATATCAAGGTTAGTGTTTTAATTATTAAATTTAAAGGTTTGATAGTATGGGTTTACTTGCAATGTAAAATTTCGTCTGAACTGTTCAACATATATCATCTAATTCGGTTTTAACTACAAAACTTCACTTATCAACCTAGTTTTAAAATGCCATAGATATATTATAAATAATGATGATTAAATCGTATCGATTTATATCGGCGTTTATCTAAATAACAACAAGGTTGACTACAATGCATGTGTAATACATGGCCCTAATACAAAGTTGCTTAATTGAATTATAAATCTTCGGATTTCAGATAATACAAGTAGATATCAAATTAGACGTACTCATTCAAATCCTTCCGAAAGGGTCATTGAATATGATAAAACTAAGGTAATCCAAAAGTACTTTTTAATAAATAAATTACTTATATCTATTCGTAAATTGATATAAATTTGTTATATCTGTTATAATACTATTATTAATATTAGAGGTTCGTTACACACGTTCTAGGGCCGCAGCGACATTTGACTGCTGCCTGTTCGGTTGCTGCTCTCTTCACATTAAAAGATAAATACCAATTAAACACTTGTGTATGACATTTTTTCAGGAAGATAAATCTTTAGCAGAAAAGCTGCAAGGCTTACAGACCATGACACTTACGGTCACAAGTGGCATGGATTACTTGGCATCTGTAGCGGAAAGATTGTTTAAGTAAGACCTACCCGAATTATTCGGATGAGAAACATATCACGACAAAGTTAGATTATAACATTTTAGTAGCTTGAATAATTTAACATAATACTGACAATGTTGCGAGCATATTGTTGCAATTTTGCACAGTGATTTTAATCGCCTGTATTTGCTCATAACAATATAGTGACATCTATTGTTGAGTAGTGTATAACATATTAATTGAGACATCGAATGATATAAAATCTATGTATTATATTATAAGAGCTGACTTCACAACACAACACGAAAACTGCTTTGTTTCGTTTTTGACGACAGTGACAGGAATTTCAAAGGGCATTTTGCTCTTCTATTAGTATTAACGAGACTTTAGAAAAGGAACGCAAAATATTTTTGACTCACCGTTTTGAAATTCTGAGGCACAGGTATAGCTCATTCGCAGTTTCAAAATGTGCCTATACTTAACATACGGAAGGACAATTTAAAAATTTCGTATATGTTTATATTTTTGAAACTGAAAAGTATTCAAAAACATTAAATCTTCGTAATTGTTTGGCTTAAAAAGCAATGCATTGTCGAGTTTCATATTCGACCCGACGCATCGATAAAATGTTGTTTTTTTTTTAGTTTAGTATCTCATAAAGTGCCGTTCCTGAGTTTTATGGCGATGATAATACTTGTCGCTTCTTCGCTGGTGTTATATTTTGTTCCATTTAATTACCTTTTGATGATCCTAGGTGAGATATTTCAGTACTATAATATTTACACCGTTTGTTATTTTCAAAATAATAATTTAAGAAAGTTTAAATAGTAAAGTTATTTTTCTCATTACGAAAACCGAGGTCCGCCATAAGAACAACACGAGGCTTGATGATGGCGTCGGTCAAATCGTAGTCTGTATTTAGACCATACAGTTAAGATAAGAACTGTGGTGGCATGCGTTTAGTGCGTGCAACGCTGGCGTATTAACATCCAGCCTCATTTGTTTAAGTCATTCGATTCCGGATCGAAATATAACTGGTTGTTTAGAAAAAATTTCCTTTAGCGATTAGACCGCCATTATATTATATTATTATATTACAT
Source organism: Agara michaeli (assembly GCA_018245675.1). Classification (NCBI taxonomy): domain Eukaryota; kingdom Metazoa; phylum Arthropoda; class Insecta; order Lepidoptera; family Hesperiidae; genus Agara; species Agara michaeli. Next base: position 8,891 of record DWDX01001241.1, on the reverse strand, counting down.
CATATTATCCTGTAACTGTTTTTGTTTTGTTTAATGTTCGTATAATGGTGTACAAATAAAAGTGAAAGTTTATTTTGATTTGATCTGATCCACTTGTACTGTGTAACTGTCTTTGTATCTCTTGATATTTATATAAGCTATATATTTTTTTCAGGTATATATAAGTTCACGAGGAAATATTCAAATCCAGATCGAATTTTGAACAATGATTTATTGGATTTCATTTTCAGAATACCAGACAACGAAACATTGGTACTTAATAATTTTAACACAACTAAAGTTTTTTGTACTTTAAATTCGAATTGTGATCACAATATTCAGACTTATCAACGAACTTAAATATATATTTACAAAATTAATTTACAGAAAGATTGGAAAGAATTGAGCGTGCCTGAACCCGAACAAACACAGTCTACAAGCAAAATGGCAAGATCGATTTAATTGATCTGTTATTTAGGATTGTAACAAATACATAACAGTCAGCCTACATAATAAATAGCAGACATAACATAATGAAATAAATCTACAGTATCCACAATACTCGCTTGTCTTACCATTGTGTCATGTTTAGATAGAAGATAGAATTTATTGTATGTTTAAAGATACAGCAAGAAGTTATTGATATCGAAATAGTAACGATTATGTAACAAATATTACCCGTCATGTTCCCATTTGCGTAAACAAATGGATAAACAAAGTTTCACCGCAGACATTCGCTGGGGCGAATGCGAATATCATTAATTTAAACATCACAACAGGTCGAAAGTTTTAGCTATTAATATACAGTTAGTACACCAGACAGCTGATAAACATATTTATTGTTTGTTTCTAAATATATGTCTATATAGATAAATTTATACTCCGGCAAAGAAGAAATACTTGTGCCCATCACACAAATATTTTTCCTCCACGGGAACCAAACCCACTACTTCCGGTGAAGTAGTACAATAAAAATTAAAACACTATCAACAAAAACAAAAAAACATGTTAGTATTGTCGATATACTTAATAAGAAAAATTGCTATTTATCGCTTCACTGTTTATGTTTAAGAATGTAACGAATATTCTTTAATGCGATTCTGAATGTGATCATATCTGTTACACAATCAACATCTTGTAACATCCTACTCGCTGTCGTCATAAACGCAAGGACAGAGACACTACTACACTTCCATGAATTTCTTAAACAATAGAGGAGATTGGATTTAAGCAGCATTTTCAATATTCGATGTATTACTATGTATCTATGTAGGATATTCTATAATCTATATTGCGACTTGTTTATTATAAATAAAATATGTATACATAAATAAATATCTACTTATCCTCTATCTCCTAAAATCACGTCTAGCATAGTAACTTTAAGGCACAATAATGCACAGTAAGAGATGGCACTGCAGCGTCGGCAACTATCCCACCGTGGACTACATCGCCTACTGGTAAAATAAAAAATGGTATCTTTTAAAACACGTTTGGAATTATAATAACACGCAAGTAACAGGTGATGAAATGTATGGAATCTCTCAGAGTACCGCGATGACGGCTACCTACTGACATTGTTCGATTGATTTTATCATCAAACATGGAATGTACAAGTACACCACGATAATTAATGTACATACATTTAATAATTGATAAACAAATTGGACTTTTTTAAACTGAGTAATTAATAAATAACTAAATAAATAGAATACCCGTCTCCTCAAATTCTCTTCCACTTTAAAAACAAGACGTGTCTTCAAATGAATAATATATTTTAATATGTTGAATTTGTAAATGCAAAATTAGTCTGTATGTTATATTTTTATGTCAAAATAGCTGAATTGATTTTGTTCGTATTTTACAGATTGGATCTTGATAAAATATATGGGTATTTTGGATCCTATTGCTTAATTCGACCTCGTAAGTAGTGAATGGTGTATGAAATATATGTATTTGGGTGAATGGGTAAGTATTTAAGATTCACGTTAGGTCTATCTTTCGGGGATGTGAGTCGCGAGTCTTTCATACTTTGCTCGTCTCAATCATCTAAACAGATCAAAATGTTACTAGTTTTCATTGTAATATGTTGAATGTTACAAATTGTATTAGAAGAGATCTGTCGTTTTAGATAAATAAATTATAATTGTATTTATCGATACAAAAAATGTAGGGCATTATTAAATAATTGTTAATTTTATCACAGTTTCCGATTTGATGCACTCTTTTACAACACATTTGTATTATTTACCACCCAAATCTTCCATCACTTTTATTTCTAACGTAACAACAGGTAATAATATACAATAAAAATTAAATGAACCCCAGCACTATTCCCGCATTCCTGTATGTGTAAGGCTAAAACTTTTTCTAAAGACTAGGGAGACTTCTCTTGTCCCGTCATGCAGCTCCACGACGTCCGGCGCGTGACGGGCGACTTAATTTCTTCAGTCACGTTCATTTATTTCACCGGCCTTTTATCGACTCTGTTCTGTTGGCGTTCGGTTCTGGAACTTTCAATTCTCGCCATTGTTTCTGAAATTTATAACAGGTATCAATGTTATAAGAGAGTGGTCAATATTTTGAAATTATATTAGTAAATATTTAATATTAGTTTAAAACGAGAAACGTACTGTTTTATTTATCTTACATTCAAATTTAATTTAATTTTGACTTCACATAATTATTTAGCAGATATTCGATTGTAAAGAAAAAGTTAGATTCTCACCAACATCTCGTTGTCTGGCACTCTCGATATGAAATCCAATAGATCATTATTAGGAACTCTGTGGGGGTTCATGAACTTACGACTATACTTATAAATACCTGCAATAGAGACAATAACTTGTATTGGATGGTTTTATCTAATTAATTTAGATTTATGAAATTTGATGGATCAGTAAATTAATTCTCATAGGTCAATTATTCCACTGACCTTTTTTACTCTTATATTTATAACAAAATGGAGATATCGAGAACATTAATATGTACACGACACTATTTACCTAGTAGTTTTACAAAATTAAGTAACCGTGTAAATTTTAGTCTATTGTAAGCCATTTTTGATAGATCGTGAAATGAAGTCAATGTGTAAATAAATTTTCAATCACTTACCAAATGCCATAAATATATAATTTATCGGAATGAGGTAGAGAGCGACGGAGGTCCCCACTAAGGCGAGCATCACTAAATAACTTAGATACGGCACACTGAAGTTCAGTATACTGAAAAAAAATTGCTATATGAGTGCCTATATGTGATTTGCGGGCTGTAAAGTGTTTTGATGTTTTTATAACATCATGATAACTCTCAGTACAGGGAGTAACCGCGCTTTGATTCGATAGGTATGTTACCAGCTCCAGATTTGAAGAATGTTTGAGTGAAGCATTTTTACATAATTAAAAAAATTACATTAATTTTAAATTACCGCAATGATTATTAATATTTGCCTCATTTTTGACAGTGGTTTCGTTACATAGAGGAAAGACAAATTGATATATACTGTAATATAAACAATCGATTAAATTCATAACTTCTTAAGTAAAATCATTGCTATAACGTGTTTAGTCCAAAGGTGTACGGGATTTTGCCGAACCCTTTATGGATCTTATAACTTTTAGTTGACAAAAATGTTATCAATTTATTGCTTAAAATTCACCAATGTTACAATCGTATATCTAATATAATATGACAGACTTACTTCTTTAACCTCTCAAGGAACGATACGATATAGTCTATGGCATTCTTTATAGTGAATGTGAGATCCTGAAGTCCATATAAACGTGTCTTTATCGTCTTGTCGTCCTGCAATATAATTGATTGTAAAGTTATATTTTACGTTATCTATCAAAAGCCTTTAACAAAAGTATACAACAGAAACAACAGGTTACGAGCATGAGAATAATATACATAGCTGTACCGACATGCCTCAGTGGCTAATATTTTACGTACCATATAATTACTAAACAATTACAATTAATTAAAATGGTATTTTGTTATCAATTTATAATAAATCATTTAAGTGTTTACCGAGTAATGACTCATTAGCAATATGCTCGCAGCCATTTATTGCTCTTTGTTACGTTTGCTTACTTTGTTGTCTATAACTTACTTTATGAGACTCGACATCTTCATCGGTGGCGTCATCATCGCAATGATATGCAGGATTATCTAAAAACCTGTTATTATCTGAAAAAAAAACCCAAAATTAATATATTTGAATATTCAAGTAGGTATACATGTAAGTTACATGCACTCAGCACCGACATTTTACTTTATCATTAGATAAAAACTTAAAAAATGAAAATAAAAAAGTGTAAAGGAGCATAGGAAATACAAAAAAGCTAATACAGCTATATTTGAATACAAATTATCGATAAAAAATAATTTATTGGCGTCTTTATCTATTGAAGCACTTGTACTTGGGCACAACACAACTCGTTTTAAGAATCCGGAGATGTCATTATCGATAATGCAATGTCTCATGCATGCATGTTTTGAAAGAATCACGAAAACTGAGAATAATAAATTGTCTATTACTGATGTTTTATAAAAAAATGTAGGTAGTACATTTATTTATAGTACATTATATTTCATGCAATATTCAATAAGAGATGAACAATGAACGAGACTACGGAGCTACAAATAATAAAATATTAACACAAAGCAAATCACCTTATTTCCTACATACTAGTAGGTTTTATATGAATAGAAGCATGACTAATAACTTATAAATATTTAACATACACTTGTGAGTTTAAAATCGACTAGTAAAAAAGTTATACGTGAAACGACCTTATTTATATATCTCTAGTTGAAGGCTACCATCGCATTAAAATTAAGTATTAAGTATTCTAGAAACTCAAAATCAGAAATCATAATTTAGATGTCGGAAAAGAATTTAACAGACATCAATTCCTTAACTATAAATATGATCTAAAGGAATCGACAAAACCTAATTATAAAGAGAAATTACATTGAAGCTTTAAAAGCAACTGTATTGGTGATAGGTAAATAAATACAAAAGAGTCATGCCCACTGCAATAAGACTAACAATATGGCCGACCGTTCTTGTGATATTAAACCTTGCATAATAATGTAAAACACAATAATATTTTTCAAATACATACTTTTAAACTGATATACTTAACATTACAAGAAACATTGGAAGTTTAAATCGTAAATATGTAGGTCAAAATTAATAAATTTCTCAAAGCAACACACCAACGGTGCATAAGAATATTTTGAGGGATAAAACTTCTGTAACTAAACATAAACATGAATTCCATTACCACTGTCTTAATTGGAACAGGATATATGTACATACATGTAGGTCGAGTGATGTCCGGTACTTTATCTTACCGGTATTTCGAAACCGCTCGCGCTATCTATGTTTATGTTACATTAAAACTCACTCCGCTGCATTATCCAGTTGTGTGCGAACGGCAGGAGAAGGAGCAGCGGCGTCATCCACATACGAAAGAAGTACCAGAACATGAGCCAGGCGCCGAGCGCCACGGCCGACTTCTCCTGGTTCTCCCACTCGAACACGTGCCTGGAGATCAAAATTATATTTATAAATCAATGACAATTATAAAATAAATACATATCAACACGTTTAAATTAACAATGCATTTATAATAAGAAAACCTTCATTAGAACGGCTATTTCATATGTATCTTCAATAAGTATATAACCGACATTTCAATTGGAACTGGCTGAATTTTAAGACTATTTCGGTGTTTCCGCAGGTATCATAAAAATTTCAGCGTAATAAAAAGCACCTCTGCCTTACAGTATAAGGTATAAGGTATAATTACTAGTATAAGGTCCAGTGTGGGTGACAAAACTACAGTTATTTTAAAATGTCACACAAAAATGTCAGCATATTTATGTAGCAGATTTCATTTAAAGTTTCTGATTCTATTTCAGGCAATCAGGATTCGTGTTATACAAATAAAAGAAAATTTGTGTATACATTTAAAACATGTAGTAAGAAGGAAGTCTATTGTCCTGCAAACATATGATAAAGTATGTCAAAGAACAGTGGCAGAGATGTAGTACGGGTTGAACGACATCAGTGGCCACAATGGAATTAAATGTATTTATTCATCTTGGTATTTAGAACACACACGTATCATGTACTGCTCAACACACAATAGAATAATGTTACTTGAACTTACTTTAAATGTTCGTTTCCAACTTGAATATAAGTAAACACATTTTTAATAAACTTTAAATTGCTGTAAATTAAGGGAATGTCGAATTTCGCTGATTTCTGTACGTATTTTGTCTCCTTCGGACTTAACACTCGAAGTGAAGCTTTTATCTGAAAAATATATTCATAAATAACGAATTCGTTAAAATCATAAACATATCGCTATGTTAAAAAAAATAGTCAAAAATTAATAAAATCGACACTGCTGCAAAATATTAGATACCTACCTACTTTCATGTCATTTAGATACTATTTTAATAGCTACTAGCTGTTATATTATTGGTAATCAATTACAAACATATAACGATAATATACAATGTCTACGGAAGCGTATCTGTCTTGTGCCCGATGCTTATAAAAATATTATACTTACCGGATTCCAGACAAGAGACATTTCAAGTAAAATCCTTGGGCAGTTACCCTTGGCGCTGGATTTTTTCGAGCGATCCTTTAAGGCGTACCATTTCTTCTCGTTATTGCTTATCCTCAACAGTGGTATTGATATTTTGCCGAGCGTTTCTCCTTTCATTGACTGAATTATTGATTCGTCGTACACTGTTAAATCTAACGTTGATGTAATGTCGTTGACTGCACTGAAGACAAAAAGAAATAAAAGATGTGTAATGTAATATATTCATTGACTAGTCTCTGGGTGTATTGCTTAAAAGTACTTTAGTAGTTCAGTTTATTTAGAGTTAAGTGAAATATGCTGTAGGTATATATATTATGATTTATAAAAGTACAATAAATACAATTTTTAAAATTCTTTAGGCAAATCTTATGTAAATGTATGAATCTGCTCGTTTGCCGACCCCATATCATTTGGGAGTGGAACAAGAAAGTTCATTATTGCTTGTTACGTACAAAACAAAATTTTTATTCCAGTTAGCCTCGGAGGTACCGTGCACGGCGTGTGTCTGCACTCTCGAGTTGTCCAGCTCGAGCACGCAGTAGGCGTCCACGTGGCCGCTGAGATTGAGCGCGCTCAGTCCCCTGGCGCCGTGCACTGTGACCGACAGTAGACCTACTTCTGTGCAGCTCCCGTTCAGACGGTACCACAACTGTAAACAAAACAATTCACTTTCATATACCTACCTATTATACATATTACAATGGTTTTTACGAACTGTTTTAAAACACGTTTCTCAGAAAGGGTCTATTGTCTAATTAATTCATAGCGTTATCTAGGAGGTTTCAAAGAGTAAACTTTTTGTAGATAGTAAAATAAGGGTTATTCGCAAATAAATAAACACAAATCATTACGGTCTCATTACTCACACCTATAGGAGGTCTGTGACAAATTTAAGTAGCGCTGGGATACGAAAAGATACAATATGTAAAATGCACGTGTAGTAAAGGTAAATAAATCAGATGCATTTTACTGGAATATCGACGTTCCAATTAAATATCGTAAATCACTATTTGAACTGAACTGTTATTACATCATTTAAATCAATACACTCATTACATTAATTGCAGTATGTATGAATACAACATAAAATATTAATTTATCGTTTCAGATAACACATTTGACCAAAGATATGGTTTGAATTCATTACATTATTGTAAAATAAGTGTGGAATGAATATTATTTGTTTGTATTTGAATATTAATTATAATCGGGCACATTTTTCTTAATTATGTTTTAGTATATACTTAATATACTGTAATTAAGAAGAGTAGAGTAAATTAAAATATTCATATGTAATTGTGGAAGATATTTGTATACAAGTAAATTTCGTTATCCCATCAAAAACGTAACATCACGCCTGTAATCCCCTAAGGCGTAGGCAGAGGAGTGTAATACACCCCCACAATCAAAAACATTTTACCATATAACAAAGAGCTAGTAAGGGAACTGTTATTTGTTTTGAAAATCAGAAAAGTTTCATATTTGAACGCTACAAATTTATTTATATGATGTTGCTCTAGTATATACATAGTTTTTGTTCGCAAGGAATAATTTTTGTAATATATGTGGTTTAAGAATTTATTTATCAAAAGAATAAAAATAGTCGCAAGTCAATGGAACACACAAAGAGGGTACATGTAAAATTTTGCATAGTTTAACACAGTACGTAGATAATCGCTCAGTGATCTAAAAATAACTGTCTGGAAGTGAGAAGGTACGTAATCAATTACTCATGATTTTATATTGGTCGTTTATGTAATGTAAATTTACTTCGTGATTAAATATGTTTTTTTTTATATTTACATCTTTCTCTCTCTTCCTAGCTATATTATATCCCACATGGTGGTGGGGTCAATTTTCCCAACTCTTTTCCGCCACTTCGCTCTATTCCCGACATCGTCCTCGGAGACTAGAAACATCATCATGTCTTTTGATACTACATCTTTCCACCTTGTATGGAGTATGCCAATTTGATTACTTCTAAAATTATTATTTTCTACTTTTTAGTTTGAATTGCAACAAAAGCGTGTTTTTTTAAGCTTTTTAAACAACATTTTTTTTGTATAAAAAATATTGTATTGTCATCGGATCTGGATACGTGTACAAATTTTCACACAAATCGGACCCGGTCCGATTTGTGGGTTAAATTTGAGTTGCAAGATTCCGTTGCAAACATACATACATAGATACATGGATAAATTCTATGTAGACAGACAGACAGACAGACAGACAGACAGACAGACAGACAGACAGACAGACAGACAGACAGACAGACAGACAGAC
>DWDX01001240.1:0-19725 GCA_018245675.1 Agara michaeli | reverse complement strand
CCCCCCCCCCGGGGGGGGGGGGGGGGGGAAGGGGGGGGGGGGGGGGGGGGGGGGGGGGGGGGGGGGGGGGGGGGGGGGGGGAAGGGGGGGGGGGGGGGGGGGGGGGGGGGGGGGGGGTGAAAACGGTCAATTAGTGATGTCTGCCCGCTGCGCCGCCACCGTCCCTCTGTAGCTCTGAGAGTGAAAAATGTTCGTAAAATCTACCCTCAAAGTACGTTGAATTACAATATTTCTACTCAACAATTGAGATAATGGCTATCTGATTCCATATTAGATAAGTAATTTTGCTACTGGACAGCTAAGCATTTATTTATTTATTTTATTTATTTCATATATTTTATTTATTTTATATATTTTATTTATAATAATACAATTATATATACACGGCGTTGGCAAACATTACGGATTGAGTCCAATGCGCTTATTATACATTATTATTATACCATCACGTTAGATCCCTAACGGGGTAGGCAGAAAGCACCGAGTGCCAAATATCTCTGTCCTAACAGACAGCTTAACATATAGACTATATGAATATTTTCCACACACCTCGGAAACATTTTAACTTTTATACTATGGTGTGAGTGTTATTTACATTTTCTACACTAATATTATAAAGAGGAAAACCTTGTTTGTATGTTTGTTTGTAATGAATAGACACAAAAACTAGTGGACCGATTTTAAAAATTCTCTCACCGTTCGAAAGCTACATTATCCACGAGTGACATAGGCTATATTTTATTTTGGATTTTCACGAACTTCTACCTCCAAAGGGAATTGCGCAGACAGGGGCGGGACGAAGTCGCGGGCAAAAGCTGGTTAGTTATAAAACGCAAGTAACAAGTCAGAGGTGCGCGCCAGGGTCGAATCCAGACCCACTAGGCTATCAGCGATGCATTGCTTATTTGATCACATGTAGCTGTTACCCGCGGCTTCGCCCGCGTTCACGCGTCGCACCATAATCACGCCCGTAACGCCACCTGTAGTGCTCGTTTGATTAAAACGCGTTTTCCTTTCAAAATTCGATATTTTCCCGCCAAAAAGAGTAGCCTATGTCACTCTCCAGCCCTTCAGCTGTCTCCGTACCCAAAAATCACATCGATCCGTTGCACCGTTTCGACGTGAAAGAACGACAAACAAACAAACAAACACACTTTACCATTTCTAGTGTCTTTTGCAATGGAAGTATCCCAGGAAATTAAAATGTTGCCCAAAGTCACTATTCCACGCGGACGAAGTCGCGGACAAAAGCAAAGATTTTCTTTTAAACTATCCTATGTCACTCCTAACATCTCCAAGAACGTGTGTACAAAGTTTCACGGCGATCGGCTGAGTAGTTTCCGCGTGGGAGCGTAGCAAACGAACTTACATTCGCATTTACAATATTACATAGCAGGGATGGTACGGAGTCGCCGGCCACCGATCCGCGTAACGTCTGCCGGGTTTTGCTGATGGAATAGAATGCGTAAAAATTTGTGTTTCTCGTTATTTTATTTTGCCAGAGGGCTGCCGGAATCACAATTCCTCGTGCCCTTGTAGGGGATGCAAGGAATACAAGATTAAATCATCCCTTATCTCCGAGATTGTTTTATTTCTTGCTCCGGCCGCAATTGTATGGATAAGACTAAGACAAACACAAACACAAAGACAAGGACGTTTATTTGCACAAATATGGGTACTTTACTTTTTATATTGTACTTTTTATATTTTTTTTTACTTTACTTTTTATACTGTAACGTTTACTTTTTATATTGTAACTTTGTTTCTATTTGTACGCCGTAAAAGGCAAAATATGGCTTGAACTAGTACACTTGTAACATCTTTATATGTACCCATATTTGTGCAAATAAACGTCTTCGTCTTTGTCACATCTGTTTTGTTACTCTAAGCAGCGGTATTGTATTGCTATGTTCCAATTCAGATCATCCGATTTGATATCGGATCACATTTGAACGAGCTGCAGATACGACTTGGTCATTTTCGTTATCATTAACTTTTGGACTATCCACTTTTGGACCCCGCTCTCCTCCCAGAATGAGAAAGTTTAAAGTCATGGTCTGCCGCGTTGATCGTATACGGGTTAGTAGACTTTACAACGGGTTTGCTACACTTTACAATATACGATATTGTACCCTTCACTGTTACATGAAGTGATATTAAATTTACAACCAAATTATTAAAACTGTCAGTGCGTTATCGATATCGCCAGCTGTCGGTAATTTGTAATTCCTTTCACTATCTCACAAAGCACTGTATTGATTTCGAGTCTATTTTTATTCAACCGATGCTACCTGGGGCGTACATCCGAACGAGTGCAAATGTCAGAATATCCGAACCTTTCCTTTACATAACGATAGCTTTCTACAATATCCGGATAACCATTCGAATGTGGAAAGATGACACGTCGCTTAGAATACCACTGTCGACAAATCGAAGAGTTACAAATACCTACCTTAATCATTTAACAATAAAGTTCACAATAAAGCGGCATTTCAAATATACCATTTGGGAACGAGCTAGCATTTTCCTTTTGTGAGAAACAACACTTGTCGATTTATTTTGCATGAGCGCTTTGATTTGCTTTTTTATTTGTTTTGTATCGTACACTATTTTACTTTTATATTGAAACGATAAACAGATATTTCAATATTATTTACGCATTTATAGATCTTGTTACAAATACTTAAGTAGTATAGTTATCGTGTTTATGGTTACGTCGGACTTAAACAAGGATATTATTAGGTTCCTTTGTATAACTAAAAACTATGATATTTATAATATGGAGAAACGTTTTCAACACAAAGAATTTCTTTGATTGATCACCCTGAATTTTCCAGATCTGGATGTCAAATTGAAACCTCCAATAAATTAGAAATAATTGCAATGTTGCCCCGAGGTTGGACTGAATACTTACTGTTCTATCAAAGTTTTTAACATTTGTAAAACCTTTTAGCATTCTACTATTTCGAATGAAATAAAATATTGTAGAATTAAATACTTGTTAATCTACCAACATAGCCACTTATAGGCACTTATTTATAATGGGCCGAGAACACGCAAGATTGAGGTTTACATCCACTACTAACTGATCCCGAACCACTTGAAGTAGGGTTCCTACTAATTTTATAGCTTAGCTACCTGCGTTGCTCGTGAAGGGACGGTAAACGATTATCCGCCGATAAATAATGTCGTATCTTCCACACATTTACCGTTTAATTACCAACTCTATTACATTGGCAATAAGAGTCACGCATTGGAGACGTTTTATGGATTTATCAGATAGCTCTTTATAGGTTGTCGAGTGTTGCTGTCATGAATAATATCAGTATTTTAAAGACAGAATTTTGTGTCACGTCTTTCCTCTAAATCGTCTCGGTTGTAAGGATTGCGGGGGAGTTACTTAACGCTATACTCGGTTGTTGGCGAATACTTATCCTCATTTAACACAATGGACCTACAATTGCCAACGATTTCTGTAATGTTAAGATTTGTACTAAAACCGTTCACATTGAATCAGGTTTATCTGACAACATAATTTTGAAAAATCTACTTTCAGTTACGGTGTAACTACTTCCATATTAAGAATTACTTGCTTTTTTCTAAAACATTTTGAATGATATTTATTTTTGTTGCTACATATTTGCTTTCTTAATAATTTCAACATTTTGAAATCCAAAATATGTATATATATACCGGCAGAAAAAAATCAACAATTGTTCAAGGATTACGTTTATTTAGATGTGATAGAATATATGTATTAGGTATCGGCGTAAAAGTTTCAGTATATTAATGTGAGTATATAATGCTTAATAAATACAACTTTACTTATTACATTTAAAGACTCCAGTCACTATTACAATATTTCATTACTCAATAGATATATTGTGCTAAATATTAGATACATGTATTGATTACAACGTTTCATAGAAAATTCTAAATTGTCAATAGACATGACACATTATCATTAAACAAAATATGTAGACAAATTCCAATGTCTTATCGTTAAGGAATTCGCTTACAGTATAGTAAAATGATTCCATCAATAAATTATGTAAGCTAGCTTAACATTTATCAACTCATGTTTATGTAATCAGTTACTGTTTCAATTAGCTTAATATGATAAAGAACTTCATAAAGCAATAGTCTTTGTGTCTAAATGCTGGAAATAGAATCGCTCCAGCATATACCAGGAACCCGGGTGTACGATTGTATATTTTAATTATGCCTATTTGTTTGGATTAGTTTTTATTATTAGTGTATCCATCTATACAGTCAGGCCTCTTTTTCATAGGGATAGGCAGAGACTAACAATTTTCACCGGCTACGATCCTGATAAAATTCTTTCTTCTTCTACTACCATCAAAGCCGTCCGTCCACAAGAAGTTCTCTTGACCTGGTCTTTCTCTCACATTCATGGTAGTCCGCTTTGCGAAGTCCACTTCTCACGTTTATCATTACTCGTCCAACAGAGTATTTAAATACTTAAGCATTAGCCAAGCCTTCCATCAAGCGCAGCTTCCTGCTATTTGCGAATTATATTTCGTCATAATTATTAACGCGGTGCTTTTTGCTTATACCGTTAGGAAGCTGGCGCGATGGGTTAACGATAATAATAATAATAATGAATGTATTTTTAGCTCTAATAATCATGTAATATGTAGTAACAATTAAATCTTAACCTTCTTATTGACGAGGAAACCTCGCACCGCGTAATGGGCACCCTGATTTTAATTGTGGGCAATGGCATCTAAAGTTGGGCTTTATGAGACAAAAAAACCAGCTACGTGATGAAGAAGCTTGAAAGGCTTTTTTTTGTTATTTTTTATGAAACGAGGCGATTAACCGAATGGCATTTTTAATTGCCCGCTCGATTGTCGAGGAAATCATTTTATAGCTGTTATACACGTTAGATTTAGATGTTTCATTATTGAGATGCATTAACGCATACCTTACTTAATTGGTGTCGGTGTAGATAAGCAGTGTAATAATAATAACATCTTGGTATAATATGCTCACGGCCATTTGATCTCAAACTAGGTTGAGCCGCTGCCGTGCTGACTAGACCGTTAAGACATACAAAACGTTGATCAAACAGATTTTCGAACATGTATTCATATAGATAATTTTATATTTAGACGTAGAAGAATATGTGCACATTACATAAGGGGATTTGAGGATGCAAATCTCTGTTCGGCATATACGACTGGACCAATAATAATATATTTATTTTATAAAAATATAAGTACGTTAATAGTTATGAATTACTTATTTAAATTAATATTGTTTTTTTTAGTTTAATATTTTCTGACTTTATGTCTATAGGTCCTGAGGTCGGCTGGTAGAAGACGCTATTTAGCGTTAAGTCCGTCTTTTGTATGACAATTTATTTTTGTTTCAATAAAGAATAAATAAATAAATAAATATCATATGCTCCTAAAGTACAAGATGTTAACTGTAACTTTCTGCAGTCGAGCCTTTTACGGAGCGTTATTACTTACTATTAATGTGTGATGAAACCACTTGTACAGTAATGATCCAAACACCCGTACATTATATTTTATTGATGTATTTATATCCCGATAGAGTTATATTAAGTTTAGTGTGTATAATAAGAAAACTATAAGAGCACAAGTAAGTAGTATTTTATTGTCGATTTTATGGCGTCGTTAAATGTTTCGCTGCTACTCGATAGTAAGGCTCTGCCGGTTTTTGTTTACGTACATATACATATATTATATAAACACTATGTATTTACATATTAAGTTATATACATCGCACTTATTCAAATATAAAATGTACAGTGGACACAGCAGGCACTTTTTATTATTAAAAATCTTTAAATGATTTTTTATTAATTGTAAGCTTTAGGTTTTGGATTATAACTGCCATTGTAATCAAAATATCTGCTATTTTATCAACATGAGTCGTTCGACATTTTGTTTCTTGTTGTTCATAAATATTTGCTACAAGAATATTGTAAAATACAAAAAAATATCTACTTGTACTTCTCATACAATTTGATTAATTCAGAATTACAGCGTTATTGCGTGTTATTGGCGTAGCGCGGTAGCAAATCTTTCGTAGCACCGAACTACGACGTAGCCGCGATGATGGTTACACCAGTCTCTACATCTACATATAGTAAAATTGTAGAGTCCATTTATTGTAATATCAATGTAACAATATTTTATTACATGCTTATGAAAGTACATACGGTACTTACAATTACGTTCCTTTTTATTTGTTCTTATCAGTCAATGGTTCGCAACGGTTGAACCGATTTATACGGCGGTTTCACTGTATACGGCAAGCTGTTGATGTTATGAGGAGTTGATAATATGTTATTTTTTATAGTCAACTATAAACGAATCCATCAGGGTAGCTAGTTATTTTATATAAGAAACAATTTACGTAAGGCAGTAATAGAGCGCCTGTTAAACACATTTAATATATTTTATATATACATAATTCACTTTCTGTTGCAACAGTGAAAGCTTTGAGTATCTATTGATACTCTGTCAAAGTAACAACAATGTACAAAAAACCTTATTTTGAGTTAATAACTTATGTGCTTTTTCGTAAATAGTTAAATACCAGCGCGTTCTATTTATCGCTTCACTTTTGGATTAAAATGGTTTATGGTGGATCATGGATGGATCCAGGATTTATTGCCGGTAACAACATCGTAAACGCATCAAGACGACCCTCGTGCTATCATGTCATCGTCCATCGTCAAAGATGTCCCGAGGCACATCCCTTTATAACATTGTGTAATTTACTTTGATATGAAGTTTTGTTTTTTGTTTTATGTAAATAAAATAGCAGAATCCCATGCGATGTCTGAACCGAACAGGACTGTATGAACACAACCATTAATAATAGCGCCAGTCAATCTAGAATTCAGCAATGTACTAAGAGCTTGTAAACCACAAATGCAAATACAACATAAGAAAACACTTTTCGAATAAAATAATTATAATGAATTTATAATTTACAGTGACAATAATCTGTTTGTCACGTATAAATTAACATAGCGGTACAGTCGCGGCGAATACACTTATGTTGTAGTATATGACGTTCACGTAGAATATGTAATATATATGTATGTCAGTTAATATAACGCGTCGTTAATATGTCAAATGGATACAGCAACAATGCGATATGAAAGCAACGCACACAATTAGGCGTACACAGTGCTCGGAGAACTATGGTGCGAGTTTACAGGAATAAATATACAAATTGTACAATTTTTTATACTTTTTGCGATTTCAAATTAAATATACATATACGTACTTGTTGCGGGTGTACTACGTACAAAATCATTGCACACTAATGATATTACACTACGTGGACAATAATCATAATGAATGAAAGAGCCTCGAGTAGTTATAGTGCTTGATAGCTTTGTATAAATTATTATTATTATTATACCATCACGCCAGGTTCTCAACGGGGTAAGCAGAAAGCACCGAGTGCCAAATATCTCTACTCTTGTAGACCTAACGTAGTTCTACATTCACCACTCTCTTCAAACATACCCGCTGGTTTCGGAGACTCGACTCCCATCAGCCACCATCTGACCTATTTGGTCGGGGCAGGAAAGTCTCGGTCTCTAATTGTCTTCGGTTCTGTAAAATTGTGAGGAAATCTGACAATCGTCTCTAGTGTAATGATTTTAAAGAAGAACATTGTCAGTATCTTTGGTAATAAACAATAATGAAGATAGAAAAGGTACTTTGAACTATTACGTTTGTGCCTTTTTATATAACAAAAATCCAACCTTAATAAATTAATCACAGTGTCTCAACGTTGACGTAAATACTAGTGGTTATAAATTACTTTAGTTAATCCAATAATTAATTTGATGGTATATCACTTTTATCGTGGCATTAAAACGCTTATCACACACTTACATATATTATTAATAACACGCAAGGAACCCGTGCTACGTGTTTTTAAACTATCTCTCGATAACCTGGTAATACTATATAATTACGATAATTTGTTGATATGTTTTCGGGTACCCGAGACTGGTACTGACCCGGTCGCTGATTAAAGAGATCTCCATACAATTGAAGTTAATATTTTCGTTCGAGGTAACTAGCAGTTCCTACCGCCTCGCCTACGGGCATCCTTTCGATTGAAAAACAAATGAGTCAATGACATTAAGCCCGTTAGAACTTCAATGTAGTCTGAAAATAATCAAGAATGCAGTACATGAGTAAATATCGAATAAGTCAAGAGCGAATTCGATTGTTTTATTGCGCTTATTGCAGTTGCAGCTGTAAAACAAAAATGCATCTCAACTTAAGATTAATCAGATTGGAGCTTTTGTAAACCATACTTGGATACGGTGGGGCTTCAAAATACCAAAAATAATAAACGATAATGATGTTACAATTACATTAAGAGTATGACATGAATGAAGGACACATGCAAAGGTTGACTGGCCTCATGGTCGAGTGATTATAGACCCTGGCTGCAAAACCGGAGGTCGTGAGTTCGAGACAAACATTTGTGTGATGAGTAGGTACATTTGTTTGTACTGTCCTGGGTGTAATAAAAATATCTATATAAGTATTATATTGTATATATATATGATATGATATAATTAGACCATTGAATGCCTTTCAATTGTTATAGCACAACATACATGCTACTTTTTATACCGAAATTCCCACAGAATCGAAATCTCCGCGGCCAACACCGCAGGGCACGGCTCTATACAATAAAAGAAATAACCCACGGAATAGCAAGATATGATACTGCTAGCTACTGTATGTTGTTTGTAGAGCTTAGGGATTTCCAACAAATAGGGCTATACAATATTTTTTTATTTTTTCATTTACAAAATCAAAACTGAAAATAATCAATATTGATTTTGATTTATTACGCTTGATTTAAATTACTTAACATATTCATTGTGAGTAATTATATTAAATTGAATTTGATATTTGTTTTCGCAAGAGTAATGTTTAAGTTTCTCTTGACGCCCTAGAATAGAGCACGTGAAAAATGGTGAATACTATCTTGTCCCTTTTTGTCTTCCAATGTTAACCAACCATATCTCTACCGCACTATTCACCATTAATGTTATCTGCAAATAAAAATGTTATTGTATTGATATTTCGAAGTAATCAATTATATCACTGAACAATCTAAAATGTAGCGAAATTTTTTAAACGATAAAAACTTATATTGTAATCTAGCGTTATCATCATTTGTGCACCCGATCGATCCAATATGCGCTCCATGTGTTTGCGAATAAGATGTAAAATCGAATCGGAGCAAGTACGCGCGATATGAAACTATAAAATTGATAACTTCCGATGGCTTGTCTATTTGAGTCGTTTAGTTATTTATCAGTAAATAAATATTCGGGTTGGGTTTATATAGATAAATATAGCATTAAGCACATGTATATTGTTTTGTTACATAAGTTCGGCAATCGTTTGGCAAATGTACGTTTAGAAAGCTTGGAGAACATAATAATCACATGTAAACATTAAGTCTTAGTTAAGTTAACATTAAAACATTTTGAAATGCGATATTTGTTTATGGATCGCTTATTGTTAAAGGATGAACTTACACATTTGAAATAGACTAGCATTTGACCACAACGTCAGGACGGAAGCGACGAAGGCCTACGATGTAGCGTGTTTACCTAGTAGACGTATATTAACTCTACGGCTTAAAGGTGAGTACTGATTTATAATGTTCGGGAAACAAATAAATTTATAGTAAATGAAGTAAATATCTCATTTTCTTTCTAAACTTACTCTGGAGGTACAACACGTAAGTACTCATGTAACTTTCACATTTTCAATAAATTACTAAAAACCGGAACTATGTTTGTATGTATTCCAAAGCAAGAGTCTCATTGAACGAATGAGATAAATGTATCCTTTTTTTGGTTGTATTTTATTTTCTTTATACTGCGTTTTTTATGCAAATACATAAGTCGGTATTCGGTTACTTTTAACGTGGTCGGCTATGTCGCTATAGATCTTCGCATTATGAAATACAAATGAGTGGGCACCAAAAAGCCGTTGTCACTTGACCTGCGGCGCGCACCGTGGTCGCTCGCGCGGGCATCACGCGCGTCCGACGCGGGCCGCGCCTGTGTGCGCCGCGCCTGTGTGCGAGCTGTAATAGAGCGATGACGTGATTTCCTGCGCTGAGTTATTGCCACTGTACCGGCGCTAAATGGTTCGAGCGCTGTGACTTTGTAGGGGCGTCCGTTTCACACTAATACCGTTTAACTTGAGAAGTGCGCAACGAAACTACTGTCACTATTCTTGTATCATGTATATATATGAAATAGGACAGATATATCTAACTTTTTTTGGTAATTTTGAAGGAAATAATAGATTTATGATTTAAAGATCATACGAATAAACTGCTTAATTGACTTTAATAATATTTAAAACATTCATTATTTTGTCAAATGTTTTAGTGAGCATAATACAGAGTATTAAAGTTGAATAACTATAATAATATTCAGTTGATTAATACGATTTGGTCTTAATGTAAGTTTTATAATACCTTAAATACCTTGTTGATAAGTGTACAGCGGTCGTTAGAAACGGCACTAGGATTAACAACGATCGGAAAAGTACCTCCCTTATACCTTGCTTGTTAGCCTCGTTTCGGCGTCGCAGATCCTAAATGCTTACTTCGTAGGTATGGCTTACCATATCATACTTTGCTAAGTTACAGCAATGTATTATTTATAGCCCTGGCTACACACTCTCGAGTGTCCCGTTACATAGAGGCTTTCGCTTGAGCCTCAGCAAGTAGAGACTGCAAGAGTGCTTTTCTTGTCTTTTCGTTTCAGTTTGTTTTTTAATTATATATATGCTGAATATAAGTATACAGTAACTTAACGTGGTATGGCAAATTTCCCTCATGATATCATCAACAAAATGAATTCTCAATTTCCACTAACGTAACTCGTAAACTTATCTAAAGCTGTTTCATATTAAATTGTTGTATTATTACGAGGCGTTTGTAGCCGATAATATAATTATTTTAATATGTCATATCTTTGTTGATTAACGAGGTATATTGAGGTGTGATTATAATTTAGTTAGCGATTGTGATCGGTCGATAAGAATTAACAATTTATTGATAGCTTGAATTG
Organism: Agara michaeli; assembly: GCA_018245675.1. Taxonomy (NCBI): domain Eukaryota; kingdom Metazoa; phylum Arthropoda; class Insecta; order Lepidoptera; family Hesperiidae; genus Agara; species Agara michaeli. The sequence continues at coordinate 8,582 of DWDX01001240.1, read as the reverse complement.
TCGCATTGAAAAAGTGTCTTCATCCCAAGTATTACCTATTTTTAACGTATTATTCGAATAAAATATATTGTGATATTTTCTATTTTAACATTCTTTAGTTTTCCCACCTATTTAATATTCTAAGTTCATAAAATATCTTAATTTACAAAGTGCATAATTTTTGTTTTTAGTATGTCATGTCGACTCTGTATTTTTAAAAGCTCCGTAAACAACGACGCCCGTTGAAAGTCATGCGATGCAACATTCCGAGGGGGTGGAGAAGGCAACAACTCATAAAATTAAGCGATTTGGATGTGAGTTAGTCTAACTGTGAGGATCGTCGCGTTAGCACTGCGGCCGTCCCGCTCGCACACTCACACGCTCGCGTACGCACACAGCCGCTCAGTACGACACCGTACGCGATCGCGCTTCGTACCTCAAAGCAATTCTGCAGAACCCATTATTGTTCCCGCCATAATACGGTGACAGGTCATTCGGAATGACAGTTTAATTTTTTAATCTGTGACCTTAATATTATTTTTAAAATTGAATTACTATACGGCCAGTGTTTTGTGATTGAGTGACACGGATATCCAACCTGTCAGGTGAGCTTATAAAATGTATTTCGAATAGGTTCATTAAGTTTAATGAAGCGCGAAGTCCAATTAATTTATTCCAGTGGTTATGTAAATCGGATTAGTGGACGGCGATGCGAATAATTAGCTATTCGACCGTTTGTTGTTATTAATCCAAATTGATTTAGTAAATGACAATGCTCGTGAACGTCAGCCGTAAATAACGATGAAAGGTGAAAGAGATCGTGTGACTCTACACTCGGACGATCCCTTTCTGTATTTACGTACAGTTTTATAATAACCATACATCATAATAATAATCAGACGATTAAATGAATAATAATGTATCAAAAAAAATACAGCTGTTAAAATAAAATACCTAGATATCATTTGTTTGTAAACATGAGTTTACACAACTTTTTTGGCAAATAGGTACATATAATTTATAGCAGATTAAATGTTGGAATAAGTAGGTGTGTTTGTAATGAAATGATCGATGGTTAACGTTGCACTAATTCCTCGAGCTAATACTAGTTTATTGATAGGTGATCGATATGATTAACGAACTTTTCATAACTACTCATTTATGATTGCAGGCATTATTTTTGTACAGATTATCTATTATCTATCTTTTATAAACAAAATGATCGTATATGATATTTAGGTTTTCTGTTGATAAGGATTACCTAGGTAGGTAGGCAATTCTTACGTGAATTTTAATGAGTAGATATATTGTAAGTATGTACATTTAGAATGTTTATTGTTTGTTGCTGGCAAATAAAGTTCAATTGACGTGGAAGACTTGCAGTAATATTTTTATGATTCGTTTCAAGCCTTATTCAAGATGAATTGGAACAAAAAGAGCACAGTGATTAAGACCAATGAGTATAAAATCGTTTAACTTTATTACCATACTAAATATGTACCGGCGATGCAGTACTCATAAATAATATACATATTTGCCGTCTGTAGACGATAATAGAAAAAGGTTATCGTAAAAAATGGAAAGACTTAAAATGATAGTCATGCTGTGTTTGTCAAACTTTATCATGTAGCTTATTCATCACATTCTACTGTTGGACAAATGTCCTTTTCAGCCCGGGAAGGCTAGACCATTATCTGTGATACTAGCCAAGCTAGCTGGAAAACTTCGCTTCGAAGAAAATATTGAAAATTGAGTGTGCAAGTTTCTTAAGGATGTCAATTTTGCTTTGACAAAATTTAATTTATCTGTTCTACAATATCTATATTAATAAATTTTCTATGATTGTGGAAATTCCGTTTGTTGATAGGTTCATTTGGCTAAATTTTACATTATTTTTATAATATTACATTATTTTTTAGTTATATTTTGTTATAATATGTCATCTCTTTTATAAAATGTGAGAATTTTTATTATATTGCTTAGTTTACTTATTAACAAAGCTTTGTCGAATAAAAAATAATAAGAGCTGTAAACTTTGTAACATTTTAATGAGTAAGCTTAATACACTCCATGATCAATTTTGTAGTGAAGACTGCAGGTTACCGTATGATTCCTAAGATTGCTTGGTGATACTTTTACACTATTCTTTAAAAGTACACATATCTGTTATTTACAAGTACAATACAGTTCTTGTTGCTTACAATAAAGTTCTTAGAAGTAAAAGAAGTTATAAGTTAAAAGCTATTTCTTTTATGTAACGCAATTACGAATCCATCCAACCCGTCCGATGTTAAGATTGTTTATTGACTTTTCTCACTGCTATCAAACGCGCGGCACTTTATTTGTGATTGTATGTGTTCTCTACCAGGATTAAGTAGGAATGGAATACCGGGACCATTTACTGCCTGCGAAGCGAAACGTACCGATGCTTTGAATCGTGTCGAATTAAGGTTTATTAAAAACTGCTTGTTATCTGCACCTTCACGCGCTTTCCCGCGTAACTGAGTGACTGTCCTGCATCTATCTCGATCCAGATGATAAGTTATCACTGCAGTAACCTTCCTTAAAATTAGTCATTTGTCTATTGCGTTTTGACGTTAGGTTATAAAACGTATTGTTATAAATAAAAAATAATCAAGGCAAAACATCTTGAGAAAATCTCCGCAAGTGTGTTAAGTAAAGATAATAATGTTTTGTGAGGTGTGATGTTTTGTGAGGTTTTACATTATAAGAGTAGACCCGTGTTCAGCGGGAGAACAATAAAATGGTTGAAAAATATATTTTGAAGTTTATATAAGTACTTAACAAGTAGCAAAGAGTTTTTAAAAACAAACTTAATATACAAATGTTCGGCACGATACTATTTTATTATATGTATGGATTGTAGAGTCAATTATGACAGATACTATCATGCAGTGGGAATTAAAATTTCAACAACAACAACCACAACTAGATACCGTCACGCCAGGTCCCTAACGGGCTTGGGTATAAAATTTCAAATCTAAATTAACCACTTAAAGAACTCTACCGTTAGTTCACATATTTAGTTATCACGGTTGATTGGAATATGCGCATATAAACAGGTGAATTATTACGATAGAGTTCGAAAAATCATTCGAAGCGACTAGATACTGATTATACTGTCAGTTATCCGTCAACTCGATTGAAAAGTTCGTCTAAATTGTTATTGAACGATTTTGCCCAGTCGCCAATGAAATAGACTTCCTAAGGGTCTTCTAATTTGGATAAAACGTTTATTTTTTCGATGTATGTTGTTTCTTAAGGACTAAGTTAGGTAAACGGCTTGAGCAAGTTCAACGTCATGGATTTAATTAAGTTATAAACTTAAATATAGGATTTAATTGTTTTTAAATAATTTTATTATAATTTATGTATTTATTGAATTAGTAAACAGTGGTCACAAATTATATACGTTCACGTGCAACATACACATACGTACTCATAACATGTAAACTCATGTACAATTGAAACATTTAAAATATCTGCAGATTCACAGATAAAGATCTAGTATAAAGTTTTTATATGTATAATTAGGTCATAAGTAATTATGGAGCGAGGAACGGCTCTAATCTGAAGTAGCCAGCGCAGTCTACGTGTTTTTATGTATTACCGCCTAGTCTTATAATACTTAATGTTTTTCCTAACAGTATCATCAGTGGTAACGTCATAATTTATACAATAATGTACAGCACATAAGTATCATTACAATATTGTAACGGGTTTAGAAGTAACGTGTGCTCCGAGCCGCCACCGGCCATCCGCCGCCGGCCGGCCGCCAGCCGGAGACACCGACCGTTCGTTGTTTCGGGTGCCTGATTTTATGTCGCCGTTAATATAGTTTAGCAGCAAGTAAGCGTAAATTAAATATTAAGCAAAATCTTTATAACTGAATTACTACTTAGACGATAAAAATGAATTGTTTTAAATGAGTTTAGGTGTTTTATATGTAAAAATGCAGTAATTAACTAAATGTATGAATTTTTAAAGTCACATATTTTTACCTTCAGGCGGAATAACTGGTAGAGATCACATAAATATTAGTGCTCTGCAGGAATCGAACCCACTAACAAGCCCGGGTCAACAGGACGGCTAATCACGATTGATTGTTGTTCCAGAACAGTAGACAAATCGTTACATAAATTATGACAACATAAAGTTAAATTAAGTTAAATTAATTTTCTAACGCTGGGTTTCCGTTGTAAGCGTTGCTGTAATAAGGGTTACCTTCGTACCCTATGTTGTAGGTAGTTACATTTACCCCATTATCAGTTTTCACATATTGTTATCCGTAAATCAAAAATGATTATATTTTAAAAATAAATTAATTACAATTACCTTAATTGTTGCAGATATCAAACACCGCAATGTGGAAATCCAATATCGATTTTTGTCTATCCGCCAAATGATAAAAGACACACAGTTGAGGGTCTTATCGCCTTAGAATAGAGGCTAGATTTGCGCCGCGCTCGAGTATCATATAGGCTTTATCATGCAGAACACCTTCCATTGACGTAAATGGAAAGAGATTGTTAAGCGTAATTCTTTTGAAACACATCATTAGCTGATTTGACGAAAATAAAGTAAATAAAATGTGCACAATAATATATGTATTCATCGATTCAGATAACGATTGTCTGACAATATGTATATTTATATTCAATGTTTTGTGTTTCCAATATCTTTATCGTTTTCTACTAATTAAATAAAAATGAGAAATAATAATAAAATATGCACCCGGCAGACTGGGCCGGTGACCGCAGTACTAATTGTGTAATAATTTATTATCAATAATCTTATAGGTAACAATCAAATTAATGATTTGTATGTTTAGATAACAATTTTCACTCAAAACACTGCAGCGTCGGTTCTTCATAACTCACATTGCAAAAGCAAATAATAATGCACATTTTCCAGATTTATTAATTATCTTCAATTATTACTTCATAAGATGTTGTTTGCTAATTTAATTACATACTCATAGCTCACATCCGTACAGACATAAGTAAATTGATTGATTGATTTAACACCGAAAAAATATCCTTAGTCTATGCATTCTTCGCGACTTGAATACACCGCTTTACGCAGAGCAGACGTTGATACTGATAAGGCATTAGGATGGAACGTGATTGGATGACAACATTGTGCAAATATCCAATTTCTAAATATCCAATCCGAAATTCTCCTAATTTTTATTACGTGGGTAACATGTTAATAGATTTCGGGACTAATAAAGGAACTCTATATTATTTCCCGCCATTTATAACAGATAATAAATACCAATAGCCAGTTTTTATCAAGTGACCGCGTATGATTTACATAATGGTCTGTCTCAGATCTTTACAAGAGATGTTTCCTGCCCCAGTCCTCATAAAATGTCTGCGTAATTCACGAAAATCAAAGGAAAAGTATAAATAAAAACATTAATCCAGGAAATGTTACTATTAACACATTCGCTTTGAGAATGAAATGTCAAACGACCACCATCTTGGATTCGCCACTCACTTCCGACGTCTATTAAAATTATAATCCGACCGTTTTAAATTTACATCTCCCTTTTGTATCACATCGTATTGTGCGCCTTATGTCTATTACGTTAAGGTTAAATATTAAGTTATTGTTTTATACGAAACGAATATAATAAGTTGGTCGGCAATATCAAAAGGCCCACACACGTTGACAGAGCTTCCGTAAACTCAAGTCGATAATACTAATTGTGTTATCTGTGCCGTGTAGGTACGATACACCTAATAAGGAACCGTCAGACATCCGGCTCGCTCTAATTTGTGTGCAATGTCAGGTATTAGATACAGCAATACACATTTGAGAATAAATAATATATTGCGAAAACTTCATACACGACCATTTGAATCCAAAGTAGATCCTTTGTGATAGTAACCAAACAGCTGATAAAATACTTACATACATTTCTAATTTTATGCTATATCCTTGCTCATCACACAAACATTTGTCATGGATGGGAATTGAACTCGCGACCCTCAATTCAGCAATCAGGGCCTATAACTATTGGACCAACGGCCCACGATCAAGATATCATAATCGTCGGTTTGAATACATTATAAATAATACACACAACAGTATTCATTCAGACTTATACACATAAATGTCATGGTAATTGAAATTGTAGTCACTCAAAATAAAATCTAGTTCGAAACCGTTCACGCAGGCACTAGATATTCCCAGTGAGCGCAACACACGGATATTTTGCGACATGACGCAACAATAGCAGTGAAGTGGATTCGATTTGTTTCAATTTAGTCGCAGGGTTCTCGGCACACGCTGCCGGCGGTAGCGCTGTTAAACCACTAACGAGTGTTACGAACTATTGGAAGAGGAACGGAATGGTATTACAGATTAAACGACTGCCCTCTAGATCTAGTGGTTAAACCCTGACTCGGACACCAGATGACGTGAGTTCGATTCCCACCCAGGACGATAATTTAAATTATAAATTTAAACTTTCTGGTACAATTTCAATCACTACTGCTAGTTATTATATTAACGTTTTATATAACGAGAGATGCAAAGTCTTAATAAAGTATGCATCTAAAGTAAATCCATAAAAACCATTTATACACTACTGAATTGATAAAAATGAAACTACTAATCTAAAACTAGAAGAGACCGAAGAAATTGGTCAAAAGTTAGAAGTGAAGTTAGTCTCTTCCTAATCATATGGAAAATAAATTTGGCCGGATTTTTCGACCCTGTCATTGTTTCTGTTGGGCGCGGGTGTTCTTTAAAAATATAAGGTTCACTGTTCATATGTAAAGAACATTTCCACTATCCCATTACAATATATATTTAAGCATTAATGGAACTTACAAACCCAGAACGTCAGATTTATATCTTACAATATAGCCAATAAAAGTCAATCAGTGGTTTCACTGTGAGGTGTCACGAGAAACAATGGCCGGTATCGGAGAAGGTTTTGGCAGAGTCGATAATTGAACTACCAGCAGTTACTTCGGAAATATTTTTGTATTAGTACGGACATTCCTATACATATCGATGTTATCAACGTTACACGAGTCAGTTTGATTTCTCAATTGTTCTTATCTTTCTTGCAGTAGAAAATAAATAATATCTCGCGAGAAGAAAGTTTTCTATCTACGTGTGTACATTAAGTACTAACTTCTATAAGTTCTGTATTAACACATAAAGTTATAGTGTGTTTGTTCGTTTGAATAAGCTTCTCTGAAAGTAGGAGTCTGATTTGAAAAAACATTTTTCCGTATTATAGCATATTACTTATGTATTCCATATTATGTAGCCGTCGAAAGTAAATACATGCAGTCTTTATTTTATTTTATATTGAATGTTACGTCCTTTGCGAATAATACGAACAGCGGTGGAATTGTGTTGCTAACAGTTGCAGCAGTACCCGCTTGTTAAGAACTGTTTTAAATAAATGCTAACTAGACGTACTAAAGTATGCAACAAATTAAAATGCAATATCATTAAACGTAAATTTATTGACAATTATAAATCTTAAGTATTCACTGTTACGCTTACTATATTTCTGAAAATAGTTTATGACCACACACTAATTAAGAAAGTAACCCATGTCATAACGGTTAATTGTACAAGGAGACTCTACAACACAATTGTTCGAACTAAAACGCAATTTATCTTCCGACGTCGCACAGAAACGCCGACTATAATTGAATCTCAAGTCGATCGCACGCACTGACTCACTCAATAAGACTCAAACCAACCGTCCGTTTGTTACAGGAAGCATCTGAAAACATCGCAACGACTTCAAAGCCGCGTTCGACATCAAACGGCTAACCGGCGTCAATCCAGAGTGGCTATTAAACTCTAATTCAATCATAAAAACAAACATGTCCAACTATTTCCGTATGAATCGCGGGTGAGATTTACACATGAGCGCAGAAGACGATATTGGATGCAAAGACACAGACACCGACGGCACCAGAGCGGCGCGAGACATGCAAACTGTAGTGTCGAGTTTCGTCGCCCCGAACTTAATTGGACAGGCCGATAGATTGATAGATGCCACTTATTCCAATGATTCGGCGTTCAATATAGACTACCAATATAACGACATAGACAGACTCAGCCCGGAAACAAAAGAGGAAAAGATTAATGTGGACGACGATTGCGATGATAGGGACGAGGAATTAGTGATAGCCGATGATGACTTTCCGAAATCGCAGAATGAAGAAACTACGGATAGCGTCGAATGTTCGCCACAGAGCGATGTTAATAGTGAGGATAGGAGTAAAAACAGTGAGAAAGAAGAATGTTTCGAGCTGTCATGGCATCCTCACGTATACGGTAAACCGCCAAAAAAGCCAACACCTCATACCATAGAGTACATCTTAGGATTAACTAACAAGAACGGCGACAAAGCGCACGTTAGTAAAGATGAAAGATCGGCGGTGAGTCAATTGATCAACGTGAAGAGAAACTTTGATAGCAAGAAGGGTTTCACGTACCAGGAGAAGAGCACGCAGGTGCAAAGGGACTTGACGGAAAAGAAGTTAAATATAAGTGTGCACAAGAACAAATTGCAGGAACAGTTATTGCAGCGCAGTGTT
>DWDX01001239.1:0-19725 GCA_018245675.1 Agara michaeli | reverse complement strand
CTGAGTCACTGCTAGAAATTCTAAATTAGAAAAATCCAACAGTACCCAACCCGGGATTTGAACCCAGGACCTCCCGACCGGCAGTCGCGCTAGCAACCGCCCGACCAACGAGGCAGTCTGATGAATGGAATATGATCTTTTAACAATAAAAAAAGTAAAATCATTGACCTAAAACATTCTAGTGTATAATAAATGCACACAAACCGCTTCAACTGCGAGTTAGACTATCTCTGAGTCTCACAGTTGAAGTGAGACAGGGATATAAAAACTCAGTAAATTATATTGTTGATGCAGTCAACCGTTTTACATGAAATTTTTGTATTAAGAAATAAAGCATACGATCAGTAAAATTTCATACATTTTAAGTTCATTTAAACGTAAATCATGTAATGAAGTCGTATTCTACTTGTTCTTTTTCTTTACTGATACTTATTGTAATGATGATGTGTGCGTGTGCGTGTGTGAATGTTTGTTTGCGTGCGTGTGTGTGTGTGAGCGCGCACGCGTGTGTGTGTGTGCGTACCTGAGCAGGCAGGTGAGCTGCAGGTCGTTCTGGTAGCGCGCGAGCGCGGCGGCGCCCTCCACGCGCAGCGCGTGCAGCTTGTCGCGCAACGCACCCGCGCACGCGCCGCGCTCGCGCAGGATGGACATGATGTTGGGCTGCCGCAGGAACGCCACCACCTGCGCCACCGTCCACACCCGCTACTTATGTATTTGTTTAAAAATATCTACATTTATTGTTGTACTATGTAATGCGCTGCACAATAGAAAGGTCGTAATTTATTAATGCGTGTTCATTTAATTTTACACTCAAACGTAGAGTTAATGAAACTGTCGACCTCATCACACCATTACATGAACATTTTTGATCTGGGTTGGTATGGAACCCACGACTTTCATCGAAGACCATTCAACGGTTTCTATTTGATACTTCACTCAATTTTAAAGAGTTTGTATCGACTGGACATATACTGGATCTGAGTGGGTTTACCTCTGAGTAGTAGTGACGTCAATCAAATATTACCTTGTCGTTGTAGGCGACGGGGATATCGTGCGGCGCGTGCGGCCCGTGCGGCGCGTGCGGCTCCGACGACGTCACGGGCGGCCGCGGCGGAGGTGTCGGCGCCTGGTGCGACATATTCAAAACCATTAAAATTATTATCATATCAATTTTAATTAATAATAAAATCGACTAAGAATGTTTAACTACCACTAATTCACTACAACGTAACACGAGAGTACATCCAACGCACACACAAAACAATCAATTAAAATACTATTGAAGATCAATTTCTACGTAATGTTATCTACGCAGAGAATAAAACAGAAAGAGAATATTCCAAAACACAGTTACAACGAAAAAGAAATAAAACATAAATTAGCCTAAGTACACAAACAACAGCATGCATATTGCCCCCAACTATATTAATAAATAGATAAATGCATAACAAAAAAACTATCACACATCATGCGATATAGCTGAAAACGTAATATACTACATACTAAAAGTACAAGCGTTCCAATGTCGGCGATTGCGACCGGGTCGCACGACTTGTGGGCGTGGCCAGCGAGCGGACGCGGCGACATCACGTGACTTGCCAAAAAAGGCGGCATTTACGATTTATAAAGGGCTATCAGTAGAGGCGGTCGATGGCTGTCGCTCGTAAGCCAACAGTGCCTAGCATGAGGCGATCAAGGTCGCCAACATCGGAATGCTGTACCTCAACAATGAACATTGCATACGAACATTATACAATCTTCATAGCTTATACTTATTATGCGTGGATAAAATAAACTATTAAACTTGCTACGAAAAGAAAGACCGAAACTCGATCGATACGGATCGTCGGACTCCGCGAGCGTAAAAAGAGACCAAACGAAACGATCGCCAAAAACAAAAACAAAAAAAACAACCAAAACGAGCAAAAACTGCGGAGACCTGATCGGGTACGATCGGCCGCCTGCGCTGCGGCAGCAGCGGCGAGAAGGGCCCGGCCTGCGGCGCGCGCGGCAGCCGCGGGTCGATGAACGTGGTGCGCCGCATCACGTGGTCCACGAAGAAACGCTGCGGCACGGTATGGCTTTAGTTAGGGGAACGGTGAAAAGACGATTTCTCGGTGAGCTCACCGCGTACCGGCCATCGGGTAAGATGTAATCGGGTGACTATGAAAGTAATAGGTTATTGTTTTATTTGGCAGGAGAATAGAGCACAGCAAGAACTACCGTGACCTCATTCGGCCCGCATAACTGTGGCCTTGCCGGCTAACAGAACGGTATTCATCGATAGACAAGGACTTGAAATGAACTTTGCGTTATTCGTGTGCGGAGCAAGGGCAGCCGAGATGTAAAAACTCCAGCTCTATCCCATCTATGAGAGCTAGCCCTCAAAATGAATCCAACGCTCACGGGATCGTGGAAAATTGGAAATCGTGCCTGATTAGTCCACAATTATTCGTGGCCTTAGGGGATGGTTTAACCTGCCATGTCCCGAGCCCCTCGTCACAGCACACCGTAAGCACCTCGAAAGGAAATTCATTCCACGCCCTACAGGTGCGTTGAAATGTCTTACACCTTTTCGAGGGAAGCTCGATGCTCCATCTCCGAGACGGCGGCGTACCCTTATCGATCTTACAGAGTAAGAAGATGAGGATTATCACGAAGGCAGCCGTTACGTTGACCGGGGATTACAGAATTGTACAGTCATAGTGAACCCATTAAAAGCGCACACCTTGCCATTCCTATCGAGTTTGGTGTCCCAGCCCAGCGGCAGGTCGCGGTCCGTCTCGCTGAACATGTTGACGAGCGCCACCAGGTCGCGGTTGTGCTGGTACCTGTCGAAGGACGACGTATCACGTCGTATCTTCGATATCATGTGCTTGAGGGTTGAATTGCAGTTGTACAAGCTTGATGCTTCCTGAAACAGATAACAAAAAAACATTCAGATTGTCATAATAATGATGGATTATGTTCGTCGTAAAGTGCATAAGAGTTCGCTTCGAGGATATGGTGGGATAAGAGTAACAACAGATCGGACACTATCATCAGATCAAGGTAAAGACTTTAAGAAAATAAAATTGAAATTGTCAAAGAAACTTCAAGGATCAGGTACATTCAAGGGATGCGCCTGACACCTCAACACAAAAGTCCATAATATACGTTTACGTAGTTGTCACATAATATTGAAAAAAGCTCGAGGCTATAGTAAAAATCAAAACGAACAATATAAGAAAGTGGGTATAGTTTGCTACAAAATAAATGTATCAATTAGCACTGATCATTGAAAATCATACCTGGTTCATGTGGAGTATAGAGTAGAAGTCGGGTCTCGCGAGGAACTCGGCGGCGGGGTGCGGGGCGTGCGGCGCGGGCGGGCGCGAGCAGCCGGCGGCGGGGGGCGGGGACGCGCTCGCGCCGCGCTCCTCCTCGTCCAGCTGCGTGCGCGTCATCGTGCGCCGGATGGACTGGTACCTGCAACACGACACAATTATATTGCAAAATCATAAAAAGCTAATTCTATAAGTAGATAATTACTCATATTAACGTGGCTATTGTTTTACGTTTTTGAAATTCAAAGTATAGAGAAAATTTCTCATCTTTATCGTGTTACTAGAACGTAGCTGGCAATAATTCTTCACTTGAATTTGGATTTTAAAAATAAACTAAAGCACTACATCGAACTAAAATGAGACAAGAATCTTATCCACGATAGAGGATCCGTTAAACCTACCAAGTTCTTATTCTTATTGTAGTATTTTATCAGAAAATGAAGTTAGATTAATTACACTTGCCTTCTATCCAGCTGCCTCCTTTGTATCTCCGGTGCTGGTGATCTCGGAGAGGAGCCGTTGACGCCGGGCCTCTGCCAGGTCGTCGTTCTGTTTATGTGATCAATGTAGAACACTCTACCGTGACTGTCCATACGGGCTTCCCAGCCTGAAAACGAAAACAATAATAATGTAGCTAAGTTGGGTAGACGGTTCATACTCTCTAAAGTACTACGTAATTGATCTGTATGATAATTCAGCAACAATCCTACATAAGAAGCCGAACTCGATTGCAATAGGACTTAAAATTTGTTAGTGGCTTTTAATGACATTCAAAAATTCAAAAATCTAGTTAGCTACAATGGCATGCCTGGAACTTCCTCTATTCGTTTATATAACGATGTGAATTGTACACTCACCAGCAGGTAATGGTTCTTCACACTCGATTATCCCACCGATCATGTTGGCAGGAAAATCGCCGGTCAACGCCATCTGCCTCGACGCTCTTTCCGGTATCGACGGCAACCTTATGCCCGCCATATGTCTCAAAGGCGTCGGTGATGCAATTGCGTTGTCATTATCGTCACTTTCGTTCGCCGTCTGCGGTCTTCTCAGCACCACATCGTCCGGTGGTCCGGCGTGCACGATGGTGAAGTGATTGCTGTTGACGAATTCAAGGTTTGGTGACCTAATCTCGGACGTTCTCAATTCACTCGTGAATTCTACCATTTCAAAGTTTTCATGTTCCCTGTTATCGGAGTTTTGAATGGGTGGCGGATGAAGGTCTGGCGGCGGCAAGGGGCGGGGTCGACGCGCATGGTGCGTGGGCGTTGGGGGACATTGTGGCATTTGCGTGCCGGCTAAAGCTGCTACCCGTGTCAATACTCTTGGATGCGGTCTGATTGGACTCTCCGGGTTATTTCTCATTGGCATATTTGGCGTTCTCTGGGGTGAGTGTGTAGGTGTACCTTCACAACCAAGATTCTTTAATAAATGACGAGGCAAGCTAGAATGCTTTGGGGTGGAACTTTCACAGGAGTATTTTCGGTTCATTATCATGGTACCGGCACTTGGTAACATTTTACTATTCTCGTCAATTGGCGAGGTTGAAGGCGATGAATTACACGAGCTTGGGGGATTTGAACTATTATTTCCACATTCTCTGTTCGGAGTTTCCATTTGAGTCGAGTTTAAAAAAGCAGTCATCATGGTAGGTGTAGCACGTCCAGAACTTTGTCTAGTAAGCGGCTTATGACTTTTTAAAACTGTGATTTCTTTTTCTTCAATTTGGTTTCTATTGTCATCTTCGAAATCTAAGTGGCTACTTATATCATTTAAAAACGTATTTTGAGCCTTTTCTTCTGATTTCGCATGGTTTGGTGTTAGATGGAAACCGTCAACATCATCACTTGAAACAACATCTTTGTCCTTTCTTGCAAATGTTGTTGTTATATAATTGTCAGGCCCTATGTCTTTGATAAACATTATATTTTTACTAACACTAGGTGAATTTTCAGGTACATCATTTAACTTTTTATCTTCAGTAAATTTAGATGTTTTTACTGAAGAAATTGTAGATTCACATAAGCTGCCATCTGTCTCCGGCGTTGCAAGTGGTGCGACATTGACACGTTCCAGAAATTTAAAAATACTTGCTGCCGCATTTGCGGGAAATTCGCCACCAGTGTAAAACTCTCCTGGTTTAAAATTGTTCAATACTTCCTGAAATTCAGCTGAATGTGTAATATTACTATCGGAAAAAAAATGTTCATCAGTGTCTATTAATTCAAAAGCAAATGCATCCTCCGGCTTCGTCAATTTTTTAGGTTTTCTGTGTCTCTGTACTTGCGGTGGAGACAATGCATGCATTCTTTCCAGAGGCTTGTGCGATTGTCTCGGCGGGAGCGGTGGCACAGGGGATTTTTCCGCATCGCTTGGAACGTTAGCACCTTCGACGTCATATACAAATTTCATTATTTTACAAGGATTCTTTGGAGACCATATTTTATAATACTCAGTGTCCGGCGAGGTAGGAGATTCTAAAGCAAAGTTGTGTTTGGATTTCTTTTTAACGCCATTTAAGGCCTGACCGCCACCGGTGTCCACTGGTGGAGGACACTTCTTCTTTACTCCCGACGAAGTCGGTTTCGAATCTACAACGCGACGAGACTCACTATTTACAGATTGAGATTCATTAAATAAATTACTAACTAGAGATTTGCTAGGATCACAATTTGTTTGTTCGAGACTTGAACTGTTCCCTTTACTTTCTAAATTACTAATTGAGCATTTGTTGACATTTTCGCTAAGATGTTTTATATCTTGACTCGTTCCGGAAACTAGCTCGACCCTGAGCGAGTTTTCAGAGTTCATTTCGAAGCTCTCATTGTTATAAGAGAACGGCGAGACTTGGTCGCCGCTCCTTTTCCTCGAGATACCTTCTTTAAGTCGCAGCGGCAGCTTCTTGAGATCGGCAGCTATAACTCTCTTGAGGTTAAAGCGCGTTGGCAGAGTAGGTGACTCGGCCACGCACTCGTCACTCTCGCCATTGTAATAGCGAAAACAGATCAACTGCTCACAATCTGAAACGTCACAATACGGTTCCATGTTAGAAAACAATAAAACGAAACACACATTGAAAGTGTGTATACCCATCGAATAGCTAAGATGGACTGGATGCCTAGAGCACCAGTGTAATTACCTTCATAAGGCTGATTGTGCTCATCAAGCAGCCACATTATGTCGCCAGTGGCACATCCGCCCGTCGGCACGCGCCCGGCGACGCCAGCGACGCTCGCAGACTCTATAAACAAATTTTAGAACATTAATCTAACTCATAACGATATTTTTGTTAATTATGCGATCTATTATTATAAACAAGATATATTAGTCGTTAAACGTCATTTAAAGGTATCGTAGCAATTGCGTGTAGTTTTATTCCCATGTTGATATTACAAAATATGATCATGTCGACCATAGAATCAACATTTTTGTGTTCGCAAGATTTCAATGTATTATATGATACTCTAATTACATGTGGCGCGCGTCTTGCATCTGCCCGGCGCTGCATCAAATATAATTCATGTACGAACGTACCAACTTGCAAAGGAACTACCTGCCTGCTTTAAGTACAACATGAAGAAAAGTAACAGAGTATAAACAGGCAATTTTGGCGAAATCTCATTTAGGACAGGCAGCGAGCAAAGTGAAAAACAAAGTCGGCGCAGGTGCAAAACACTGTTCACCAAAAACAAACTACAAGTGAGCCCCGCTTCGGACATGGCGGGCAGGCCGCGACGAACCCTTCCGTTTTTTATCTAACAAAAATCGAAGCGTAGGACGGGCGACGGCGCGGGCGCATCACAAATTATGCGCCAGCGGTAATCACCGGATGCAGGAGTCCGCACGCCCGTACATTTTATGCGAAATAATTCGAAGCCACCGAATTGCCAGTTAATTGGGGAAACATGGCCATAAATTGTGCGGGGGGCAAATTGATTCCGCGGAGTGTACCCGCTGCAAAACCCTCGGGCCATTACCATATTTTGATTGGATTAAAATACGAGCACACGGTTAACATCTTCCTGCCGTTGATTAAGTGTTCGATTGGATCATAAATATCAAATGTAGTGGAAATATTCACGTCGAACATACTATTTTACTCCTGAGCCCGTAACGGTAAGGCAATGGAGTGTATTTAGTCGTATTAAATATTTACTGATATCTAATGTTGGTATTAAAACTAGTACGGAAATGAAAGGGCAACGCTCCGAGTGGCAACACCAGTCGAGTTAGTCGTCTAGGACGTAATGTAGAATAATTTACAACTTTCTTCTGTTTGAAACTAATCACCTCCACAGCCAACTGCACGTGAATAATTGCGCACATTACTTTTTCCTCACTGTTTGTTATAGAGTCTAAATTCATGTCATTTAAAGTTAAGCACGTATGCGCTCTGAAAAATTGTTTAATGACACTCATTTCCTTCGCGTCGTTAAGACCGCGTGTTCAGACCAAGTGTATCTTTACACACAATAATAAATGAAACGTACAGGGAGCGGCAAATTTATGAGTACAAGCAGTTATACACATTACAAAATATACAAATTCTATATGATAATTATAACGCTTTATGCCAATGTGGTCGAAAAAATGTATTATTATTTAATTTTATATTACAACAAATAGAGTCGCAAAACATTAAAATAAAATCCAAATATCACTCCCTATAACGGTGAAGCAAAAGGTCGTGAGAAAACCGGCACACCTTTGAATTTGAATATGTGTTAAAGTATAATAACTAATGTTCCCTGAGCTGTAAAGATGACGTTCTATACTGTTGAAGACCTAATTACATCGATATACCTGTATGAAAGTATATCGACCAGCTTGTAAACAGTGACAACAATTTTCAATAAAGTTGTTGTCACTCTATCAACGATATTCTCCGCGTCATCAATGATAGTGATCGATTCCCTACTCCTACAGGCCCCGCCCCTCGATCAGACCACCGCAATTAGTCAGTATCGCGTTGACAGCGGTGGTAGTGACGACACGCGCTGACACAGAGGGCGTCTATTTCCGCTGGTGACGCAACATCCGCGCGCTTCCGTCCGCAGGATACGCCAGATACAAAATGTCGCGCCGCACAGAGATCAACTGACACGCTTCCGCGGGATTTGCGATAAATTAACGCACGAGCGTGACAGCTTCTTGGAAATATCGGATGAGCTTTCTTTGTTCGGGAATATAATTAACATTCAAGAATACGCAAGACAGAATTTCCTTCAGACCAGCCCCACCGCAAGCAACAATCAAGATTATTACATTTTGCCACAGATTATAAATATAGGACTCAGATTCAATGTTTTTAATCACTACAACCTTGGCACGTTTATGTTGTTTTAATTCATCGTCGCGAGGAAATATATGGACGATTACATCACGTTGAGACAACTATCACACAACACTAGTGCGGATCAATTAAATTTCCATTCACAATTCACTTAGCCCCGTGAGCAGCTCGTTGATGCGCCACCTCAATTATAATACGCGCCATGCGATCAAACAATGTGTCACGCGCACTAACCCGTCATTTAGCGGAAGTTCGTAGTTAAACTAAACTACGGTCATCTCGACCCTCGCTCGACGTTCTTGCGCCCACGCCTGACTGTTTTAGTGTTTTTTTTTGTAGCGCGCTTGATATCTTTTTAAGTGATCCCCTCCGTTTCACACGAGACGCAGTGCCTGACGTCATCCACACCTCTTCAACGAGACTGTACTATGTCAACCATCGATAACTTGACGATATGAACTTACAATACAAATAGTACGATGCGTTACCAAGTTGTAGACACAAAACATCCTCGTATCCGACAGAAAAATCGCAGATATATGTATTAAGAATGCATATACATCATGAGGGAAACTTCTTCGGATCAAATTTATAATAACCTTGCTGGCATATTTTACTTTTAACAAGCCATTTAAAATCCCTCAGGCCGGACCCGACCTCCTGCGGTGTGTAGAGGCTATTAACTCGTTGATTGGCTATATATTTTACCGTAACGTCATTCTTACATCAGCAGAGAACAGTGCAGGCTTGTATGACATTCTTATTTTACTTTGCCTCGACGTCTCGCAACGGCAAACGACAATCATGATCAAAGTGTTTACCATTGATCTAAATAAATGTAAATTAAATAAGGCAAGAAGGATATAAGGTGACATCGTCATTGCCACAGATATCTAACAATATACTGTGTATATAAATACTAAACACATACTGACGAGTGTTTTAATCGCTTTCAAGCCATCTGTCGAAGGCATTTGATAATACCATCCCGAAATGCCATTAATCCAGCACTTAGTTGCATCCGTCTCGAAATAACATTTGGACGGACGGAAACGGGAGTTTAAGGGGGTCGAGTCGATGACAGACCCCCATTACCGAAGTGACGATTTGACAGTTTCACGACGTTGTTAGGAGCCGATGACGGGCAACTGAGATCGGTAACCAGCTTTCACACGATTAACGAACGCCATGCATGCGGTTTACAACCCTACCGAATAGCTGATGATTGAGCGGGGATGAAATACGGATATATTTAAAAATAATACAGCAATCGTCTGACTACGGGTAATCTGGTGGAGGGAAGTGGTGAGCAATTTCGTTTAAATGTCGAATCTAGTTTTTATTTCTTTTCCAGTTAATTTTATAGTTACACAATTACATAAGTATATTTCGTGACTCAGATCAAAATGCAATAATGGTTATGTTTAAAATTGCAATCGAACAGGACACGCGCGAATCAGATAAGGTCTATATTAATAAATTCTAAGTACAGTGATACACTATTAAATACACAAAAAGCAGAAATCCACAAGGTGTTGGAATTAAATCACACCAAGGGAATTGGACGGCTCTTTGCACTTCATTATAAAGAACACTTTACCAACCACGCAGTCTCGTTACATACGAACGTGCGATATCCAATCCAACCCTTTAAAAGTGAATATAAACGCTCCTTGAAATGCCACTCTCATTCGTCCCGTGGCCATTGCGGACCGGTTAATTTTACGAGCGTAGACCACTTAAAATTCCCCGGGAACAAATCGCACCGGATATTGAATGTTAAATACGAAACTTAGTGCCCATTTGCACCTACAGAGATAACAGACCAAGTTGACATTTTACCTTTAGTAAATGATGATCGATGGGGCATCCACTTCGCCTCCCACGTGCTGTGACACTGACAAGCGTTACATTCGACATTGTGACATCAACCGTGATAGCACCAGAATACCATATCATAAATCATCGTACACAATTAATTCAATGATAAAACATCCCGTAGAATGCATAACCGATAACCTATACAAAAACCTATATAAACATGGCATCATCTAAATTCGATTGTAGAATCGCACGAAGAATAAGTCATAATAATAAGGAATAAGTGCGGATGAACATCAATCTTACTACATCGCATAAATCACGGCAAGCGATGCTTTTAGTTCCAGGTAATCGATAACGCGGTTTCCAAGAACGCCGTCCTATCCGGAGAGGTCCTTGAACATTTTTTCCATAACACAAGTATGTTAGTCTAGTGTGAGTCATTAGCGGCTAATTGTAATTCTAGAGCACACGTACACCAGCACATCTGAGATCCGATCAGGCCATACAGAATGTACACGCTATCAACAGCAAGCGTCATTTTTCGATCGTGAATGCCGTGATCAGGAAAATCTCACGAATGACTTAATTACATGTAAGTAGCGTAAACCAACACAATTTGTATGTTGAGGGTTGACATGCAATGGATTGCATAAGCTGTTTTCGCGTTAGATTCTATAAACGTTGTTCAGCAAACGTTAACGTAATATGTATGTAAATAGGA
Organism: Agara michaeli; assembly: GCA_018245675.1. Classification (NCBI taxonomy): domain Eukaryota; kingdom Metazoa; phylum Arthropoda; class Insecta; order Lepidoptera; family Hesperiidae; genus Agara; species Agara michaeli. The sequence continues at coordinate 8,561 of DWDX01001239.1, read as the reverse complement.
CTGATTTGGTGTTATACAACCGCGCTAATATCCTTCCCTCTCGCTATCTACTAGATTAAGCTATTAACGTAATAGATAAGACATTCCGAATAAGGTTGCAAAACGCCTCGATCATACGACCGCCTTACTTGTAGCCCACATGTTCCCTATGTTGGCGAGGGCATGAGTCTCTATTATCACCTTGTTTGTCTTGCACTGATTTGGTGTACCTACCAATAACATTACCTATTATGAAAGGAGAAATTGTAGTGACGCTCTATTTTGAAGCCGAACCCAAAATCGTGCGGTCCACTGTTATGTTATGGAGCGCGAGTAATACCTATGTCATTCACAGTCTGTAAGCTTGGTCCACTTTTGTGGCCTTGTTTACCTTATAAAACCATCGCCATATGCCTACTTCTTTGTGGAGGTACAAATACGATACGGTTGAGCGATGGCGAAAGCTAATGCGCTTTGAAAATTATTACAAAAGTGAAATCACTATTTGTTCACATTCTAAGAACCAACATTAGTACCTAAATATATTTCAGTAACACTCGTAAATGTTAAACGTTTAATAGGGGCAATATGTATTTTTAAATTCTTCTTTATTACCGACGTGAATGAGAAAGCTTTACTATCATTACAGCGAAGGAAAAATAAACTTGGATCTCAATTGAGAGTGAATACTGGCGATTGGGTGCGCGGGCGCGTGTGGGCGGCGCGGCGCGCGCTATGTACATCGCGTATCGTGTCTGTCGGCCACTCAATTACATCCAGCTGTAATAGGGCATTTAACTGTCAATTATCAACGACCGGCCGTTCACTGATAACTCACGATGCCATGTTGGCGCCCGTTTGATGCTCTGATTCGTTTGCATCAAAAAATTGTTGCGATACCTATGGCCATTTTGCTATCGCGTTATGGTCCATTTTTAAAGTCGATTCCGATCGATAGATCACACCGCATATAGGAGTAATCAAGGTAGAGTAGGATATTTTTTCTGATTATCAAATCTACATAATGCTTTTCGGTCATCGGAGAGCGTAACTGGAATCGGATTTACATAGTATCGATTGCCACGTGCGGTCCATTGATCGTGGAGATGGCGGCAAGTGGGGGGAGGTCCATTCATATTGCGCACGCGCATCGATCGCGACCTTAGGCTCGCCGCAACCGCGTGTTTCAGATTACTCGTGTCATACTCATAAATAATACCGTCTCCACTTCGTGTCGTTGAACTCTCTAGAATGCATTGTTACGAAAATATTTTAGAGGTTACACTTTATTAATCCCTCGTCAAAGATAATCTCGAGATGTGTTGACGTTCATCTCCGCGGGCATAATGCTGTCCTATATTTATTGCCTTAACATTTGATATCGTACATTGTCAATAAAAAACATTATGAATAAAAATCTACGAAGTGGTTTGACGATCTTAGTATTCTTACAAATAAAGTAACAGTGCATGCTATAATATTTGGTATTATCGTTTAATACATTAAAAATAATACGTTTTTCAAATCTAATTTAAAGCACTTTTCGGTCTTGGAGACGGTCCAAATTGACGCCTAAATGGGATGACGATTCAATTGTAGGCGCTTCAAAAATTAATGACCAACTCACACCCACACAAAGCGTAGTCAATAAGAATTTGTACAAGTCGAAAATAGTGTACGAAGTTAGCCGACGGATTAGGTAATAAGGCAAACAAGTCTATAGGCAGAGAATTAGGCAAGCGCTAATATTTGCGGACACCTACATCCGCCAACCTGTCGCATGCCAAGCGGTCAAAAGACTCATAAATAGAAACTCCATTGCTATCTAAAAACCGTAGACCTTCAGTACTTTGTGGAAATGGCCGTATTGAAAATTTATATCGTCATAAGCCATTGAGTAACCGTTGCTTAAATAGTAGGTATTATAAATAACACAATAATTGCAATAACTGTAAAAACATTGTAGATTTTACTAGCAACGTATATAAAGTATCCAGATAAAGTTCTCCGACTTGGTTACTATACTCGCAATATTCACAAACAAGTCAATACGCTCCCACGGACATTTCACCCACAGTTCGCAATGATGCACGTACAATAAGAAGGAGGCCGTAGAAATAATTGGCTGCCTACAAAGCCATCGGTTGATGAAACGATGCAAAAACATGAAACACGTTGCTAATTGGAAGCCGCTTAATTCGAATTTAGCGGATTCCTACGTTTGGAAATCGTTTTGATGGCATTGGACAAGTGAATTCTAAATGCATCAATAAAAGCCGTTAATATTTGAAATAGATAAACATGTTTCCATCAAAATTATCAATCGTCACGTTAGAATTACAAACGCGTCCAATAAAATTTAAAACTATAAAGCGTCTATGGCCTAAATCCCTCTCACTATGAGAGGAGATCCGGTCCAGCAGTGGACCAACAAAAGGGTCGAAAAAAAAATAAAGCGTCAACTTTACAGTGCGAGGTGTATGTAATCACGTTGGCTCGAAGAAACCAGAAACGTTATGTCGCCGTTAGACTATTACGTATAGCACGCGAACAGAAACACGTACCTATCTAACATATTTACGTAAATACAAAACAGGACATCAACAGTTCCGCCTCGTGTATATGTGCAATATGCAATTTATGCAAATTGCCGTGGAGCCTCGAAGTGCCTCTAATGGACAATGCACGCAAATAAAATGCAAAAGGTTAAGCATTCGCTGGTAGTTGAAAGTGCGGTTATATACATCATTAGAATATATCATGCACAGGCTAAGTATTAATAACGGCGTTACTACTACTACTAGTTATCTTTGTAATTAATCGTAAGTACTGACCGTCCAATGTCAACCGTTCTTAACTGGCGAAAGCAGTGAAAGTAACTGCTTACAATTTTTATTTATCTTTAACGGCATTTATCGTTATTTATTTTTTCCTACTGATTTTTTGCTTTTAAACAAATATGTGCGCAGACTTAATAAGCATTTGTACTCTCAGCGTTGCCTGCTGGAATGTGTACGATTTGGCTCAGCATCAGAATTTTGCGCAGCGGTTGAAGGCGCTGCTCCCTCGTCACGAATGCTTTATGATCGGCATGCGTACCGATCCCAACGTTACGCTTGTGCCATTGTAAATTGTTATAATCCGCGTCAGAAATCATAAATACTCGCTCGAACATACCGCACCATTTTTATGACATCCTTTAAAATTTAGCTTAGACATTACAGTCATGTGACATTGGAAACTAATCACATATCATCTTGTTTTGCAAAATTCGCCTATTAACGATTGATCTCTTTGACCCGAAAGCCAAATGATGATACGGTAACGTTGAACATTAATAGAATTCAAGAAAACACGACTTGAGAATGTTCAAGAAAAATTTCCAATAACAAACCATAAACCACGCATCGACTTGCCTTGAATCTCATAGATACAATGTATTACAGGTCTAGAAATAGAAGATTTATTGCGTTACATATAAATTCATGGGGCGTTTTGCTTTCAATGTGCTAATACAAATACGCAAACAGAATCGGGATTACAACAGCGGCATGCAAAAGAATAAGAGCCATCAGACAAGAGCCGGGACTAACGACCTCGAGGACTGCGGAATGAATACGAAATGCCCCAAACGGGTGGTCAAGTGGCGGTGAGAAATGGACTAAATCGCACGGATGACATTTAACGTCGTTTATAAATACGACGGGATACTTTTCATATCGACACGTAGACACACCGATAGAGGTCGCGAAGACACAATTTTGGCGTAACGAAAGCAGGCACATGCTAAACGGCCACTAGAAATAAAGTGTCGGCAACCATATCAACGAGTCGGATTCCCGCACGCACTTCCTGTACCGTACTAGCCGAAATCAACTATCCGAATAGCGATATAAAAATAACAAGGCATCTATAGAGCAAGAGTCGTTGCCATTGACCACGATTCACACCAAATGTCAGAGGTCATCCTTACGGACTTCCGCCTTGTTCAAATTCAAGTTTTATACGTATTATTCACTCTGTTCACACAGACGCTCAGGCATTGGAAAATATTTTTGCGATTTCGGAATAAAATCTCGTATCGACGTGTGAACCAACCGTCGCGAAACAATGGCCGCACAAAAAATCTCAAACCGCAACACAATATATACGGCCCTATTATACTTTTAGTGATATAATTATTTCAGTGAGAACATAAGACAATAAGCTAACTAATAAAAATAATTGACGTTTTATATTTGAGACGATTTTATCCGATCTCATAATACACTGTGCGCCATAGTCGTAAGCTAAATTCAAATGCATACCATAGTTTCAATAATACAAATCTAAGTAACCAATGGAATCAAACAGATTTGTAAAATGGTATATTTGTAACTAACTTTACGTCATATTCGGATTCTGAGTAAGCGTAAAAAAGGAAAAATAGAAGTGGTTTTACACTCGTGAATATTAACTCTATCCTTAGAAGCTCATTCTACAAAAAAAAAACGATGTCTTGTTAGTAATTTAAGAAAACAAGAAAATGTGAAAAGACAGGTACCAAGGCCCAAGATGCATCCGCGCATCCACATTCCTGGATAAATCTTTATCTCATTGGTCGGGAGGAGGCCCGCTGGCTTGACGGATATCGTTACAAGGATCTAATGCCGACGCGGCCGACATTGAATTCCATACGCTTGCTTTCGAGAACTTTCCTTTGAATTTTATGTACCAGCGACCGTAGTCGTGTCATTATACTTTTTGTATCACAATCAAGAGACATCTAATTGCAATAATAGTCCAATAGATATATGTATTTTATTACGATATAAAAGCGTTGAAGCTCAATACGATTTATTCTTGTGAAATTATTACCAGACTGTTACTCAGTTCTAGCTTTTTGCCAGATATAAAAGAAAATGTAGAAGGCTTGAAAGAGTGATTCGATGTTTGATTTTAAACTATTTGCGAATGACCAGCGACTAATCGGTATGGGTGGCCCGAAGATAAGAGTCTCACGAAAAACGATTTGGCCGATAATTTAGTATTCCGAAGTCCGTAGACGTCGATGTAAATTTACACGATTCGTATCGGAGTGTCTCGTGTGGTGCAGCGTACTCAGAATGATGATTGCAAATATAAATTGGCGAGTCTCATATTCAGGCCGGCTCGGGTAACGGCGCATTCTGCAGTTGGAACTAGAGCGTTGCATTCACACATGATAAGTACCGCTCACTGTTTCGTTGTCTACGCACGGGAACTGATTTATCTTTTTGCAATTCGCTTCCGTCGAATTGCGTACTCATGCGAACTCGAGAGCTCCCTTTTTTCTCTGTTAATTGGCTCGTGTGATCTCCCCCACCGTTGCTAGTCTACCCCGCATTGTGTACGTTGCCATGCACAAGCAATGTTCTTACTGAGATATTGTTTCACGCGTCGTTGTTAAACGCGTATCAGGGTTTGTATGAAATAAAATATAATAGTACTATTCAAGGTCCGTATCATGCCTGAATACCTATAGTACACGAGTGGTCGTAGACACCTGTACTATTTTGCTACAAGTATGAATTTTAGTTGGATTTTTTAAACTACCGAGAAGTCATTCTTTACGAGTAAATTTACAGATAAATACAATGTCAGCATAGGTTTCATTGTAGAAATCCTGTCCCATTAATTTAAAGGTATACACACATTGAATGGCAACAACGAAAGTTAACGAAACATATTTGAGAGTTAAACAGTTATCAGAAGACAAGACAGGACACTTAAATTATAAAACGTACATGAAGCAAAAGGTTCTCAGAGGCTCAATGAAAGAGCCGTAAAAAGTGGTATTACATATACTTGTCGATCATTAGTTTATTGAAAGTGTGTTAGAAAATGGAAAGCTAGCGTTAATCTATTGATAAGATTCCGATTTCGCGCATTCGTCACGAACAAGTTCCCACGCAGTGGAAACTCATACCACCTCGCCATCGAACTGCATCTGCGCTAACGGGCTGCAGCGCATCGTGCGTTCCCACGCACGCTCGCTGGATCGGTTTGCAATTACGCGCACATCAAAATTGCTGACACATGCATGCATAAGTTATTACAGCGTGGTTTAAAGGAGTTCATCGGAGTACCAACAGTTGCTGTACAAAATGAAAACTTACTGCCAGCTCTCTGCCTTTCTTTCGCATTCGAATGTGACAAAATATAAAAAACATTTAATGGTTTTATTATGTGCAGGGAAAAGCTAATAAGCAGGCAGCAGTCACAAAAGGCCACTGTCACCCACGTGCCATCTACACGTGGACCGACATCCACACCCTTGAAACCGAAACTGCTTCACGTTAGAATCTGTTCCCCACAGATCAGTATATAAGTATAAAATTAATTTTATTAAAATACTTGATAAAAGCGGAGTAACCATGAAGTGATGTCAAGGGGGCCAGTGAGTGATAAGTATCATACTATAGATAGAACAGCCTCTTCACGTAATTGAAAGAAGTGAAGTGACTCTTGTTGACTTACCGACAATCCCTATTGTTTAGAAGATGTAGGTTACACAATTTGGGTTAGAATATGTTACACAATTTTGAAAAAAGAACAACGAAGGCCATTAGTTAATTCACTCGTCAGTCGGACGGACCAACCCATTAATAAAGATAATGGATTCATAACATTAACAAGATTATATGGAAAAAAATTAAGGGACTTTAATCAATCAAATTATGCGTGTGTGCAATTTTGTATATATGATCACTGTTGTGAAATATGTGTAAAGGCGCTTATTTTTGGGTCAAATGTATACGCATTTAAATACCGCGAATCATTTCGCAGCAGTCATTCATTCATACGGGAATAAACAATGAAGAAATTTTATCGAAATCACGAACGAAACGTGAAGTTGGCTGAAAAAAGACAGTAGTGTTGCAGTGACGTTATTTGCAACATTCAAAGGTAATTTGATGTGATGCGGGGAATCGACCCGCGGCACGCAACGAACATAAACCTGCCACGTCTGCCCTTTCGTGAGGCTGGTCCGCCGGGAGTTGTGTTTCAGACACCGTATACGATCATATCTCAGTCTTAAGAGAATAAGAAAGAAAAGTTTCAATGCATTTGTTTCAAAAACGACTATAACCTTTCGTAACTCGAATGGAGACACAAATTCGAACACAGATCAAATATAAACCTAGACACGCCACGTTAACGATAATTATATCTTACATACTGTCATATATTAATTGTTACAACGTTAATTACAGACAATAACTTAATACAAATTAACAGAAAACAATTCAAGCAATTATTATCCTTTATATTATAACCAACCATCGCTAATTCTTAAAGGATTTATGGTTTTATTCAACTGAAACTTAGATTCATAACGCTATCTAAAAACGAATTGTTATTAAGATAAGAAAAATTGCTCTTTGTTTCAGGAATAATTACTTATATTTGTAAACGAAACAATACAAATTTTCTTAGTGGAGGGACCTTAAAAATCATTTGATCACAAGTGTCCAGTATCTTGATTGCTGACAGGAAGGCCGTTTAATCACGTGCTACAATTCCAAGGACGACATAGCGTACTCTGGCCATTGTTCGAATTTACAAATGGACTGTGGCCGGAAGCCGGGCACCGGTATGTTCAATGAATGGAGCACAAGTGGACTGGCATTGTATCGAATAGGTGTTACAAGGCTGACCTTCCTAATTCATTTATCGATCACCAACGTAATCGAACGATGAGTTACCATTGCCCGCACATAGTCTCCCCAATTGGAACAGTATATTAACTGACCAAAGCCGAAGAGGGTCAGCTAGCTACCTTGTTTTAAGCATACAACTTTTTTTTTCAATAAAGACAAACATCAATTCCCAGTCGTAAGCCGTCGGTTATGTCGTGTTTGATTAACACTTACATGAGTCAGAAGTTCGGAAACCTTACGTGATGGTTCCTAATGAAACACGATACCAAATCTGGTGTACAGTCATGCATCGATTTATTTATGTCGATTTCGTTGAGTGATCTAATACTTTCACCATGAATACCTGATATATGGATGATTTTACTGTACTATTGAAATAAGCGCCGCAAACCTATGTTGCACAAATCGCCTAAATTCATTGCAAACATACATTTGTTTATTGCAAAGCGTTTAGAATATTTCAGTTCACGCCGCCGCACGCTGCACATAGGTCTCCACTGAAGACAAGTTTTAGGTCAATGATATCCCGCTTAAACCAAGCAGATTGGCACACGTCACATACGTAAGTAAACTACAAATTATGTAACATACTACATACAAAGCGTACCGATTTCCTTACGATACTTTCCTCCATCGATACATTGAATGATTTAACTTGTACGTTCTAAAACGCACGTAAATTTTTAGCCACCCGGCATCCGTACCAAATGCCCCATAGTGGGGGGAGACTGAAATCCAAATCACTACGCTACCACGGCAAAGTAATTTATAACGTAACATCACGCCTGTAATCCCCTAAGGGGTAGGCAGAGGAGTGTAGTACACACCCCCACAATTCACCAGTTACGTTTAAGTCCCACTATGGAATAGGTGGTGAGCCTATTGCCATGCACCGGGCAC